>JBCFYV010000235.1:0-51725 GCA_039000515.1 Timema cristinae
CCCCCCAAACGTCTAGTAAAGGGGCGTGGGGAAGAAAAAAAAAACCCAAAAAAAAAAAAGACTTTAGGGCGACAATTATTTAAAAAAAGGTTTTTAAACTGTCATAAATTTAAACCTAAATTTTGTAATTTGCGGTGAAGATTTTTCACATGGAGTATGAAGCCATCAAAGCTTTTTGGCGTCCCCTTCCCCAACTGAACAAAAACAGGATGTTTGTTAAACCGTTACATTTCTTCAAAGGGAAGCAGAGAACCTTTAAACCATCAGAAAACTACTATATTAGGAAAAAAATTTGTTTTATTTTGTTGTTTAAAAAAATTTTACGTGGGGATTTTCCCAAAAGGGAAACCTAGAAAATTTCCATTTTTTAAATTAAAAAATATTCAAGAAAAAAAAAAAATTTTGCCATTCAAATAAATTCACAGGGTTTGTTTTTTAAATTTTTAAAAAATTTTACTTTTTTTTTCATCATCCAAAAAATATTACATAAAAAATAAAAAGTTTTAAGTTTTTTAAATTTATTCCCAAAAGAATTAATCTATTTTAATATCCACATCATTTTTCTTTAAAATTTTACATCTACAATTAAATAATTTTTTTTAAATTATTGTTAAAAAAAGTAAAATTTTCATAATTAAATTTTTTTTTTTTAATCTTATTTTAGAAAGTTTTATTAGCTAGCAAAACCGAGTCGAAAAAAGCGGGGAAGCCGCTTCAGTTCCCAAAGAATTTATTATGCCACCCACCCTGGATTTGGTTGAGATTATATTAAAAAAGCAAAGGAAAACAAACTAAAAGGCATACCACGTTCGGGAAAATACTATTTAACGAAAAAATAAAGATAGGGCCGGTTTTGTCTTTTTTGAACAATTATTTCAAAAAATTAAAAAATAGCCCCATTTTGCTCTGCATTTTTTTTTAAATTTACTGATTTTTGCAGATTTTGTACAATTTGTGGTAATTGTGTTTTTTTGAAGCAATGAAATTAAAAATGAAACATTTTAATTTCCAAACTTCCCTGCAAAAAATACTGGCCAATTTTTTAAACGACCTTTTTTGGAAAAGCACTCTCGATATGAATTGATTTGACAAAATTTTATTTTTTATTGTAGCGATGGGACTAAAGTAGGGACTGGAAAATCAAAGGGGGGCCGTTGCGAAAAAAAAAACAAAAATTTCCCAAATTTTTTTTTTGAGACACGTTTTCCCCTTTATGGGCAAGCTTGGCACCCAAAGGGTTTTTTAACCTTTTGTTTTGGAATGTTTGTACTAAAAAAAGGGGGATCAAATTTTGTGAACTTTTTAAAAGGGGAAAAAGCTTTGAAAAATTCGATTTTTTTAAATCATTTGTAAGACATGGGTTCCTCCATAAAAATCTCCTCCATCATACAGAGGTCAGATGGCTATAAAAAGGGGAAATGTTTTTAAAAACAGTTCTGGAACTAAAAGCTGAATTTTTTTTATTGTTCTTACAAAAATCATAAATCGGGGCCCTGTTTGGCTATTTAAAAATTTTCATTTCTCACTGAATTTTTTTAAACCCCCTAAAAATTTTAAAAAAGAGCCTCCAAGGGGAAAAAAGAAAATTTCATTTGGCCAAGGAAAACAGTCCCCGTATTCCTCAAAAACTTTGTTTTGGTTTTCATGTTTTTTCCAAAAAAATTTTTTTTATGGTTTTTTTCCCCTTTCGTTCAGAAAAATTTTTAAAAAAAAATTTTCAACGAACCAATCGTTAGTAGTAAGTTCTCAAAAATTTCCCTTTCATGTTTTGGGGAAACTTGCAAAATTTTTGGGGAAAAAAATTATTAAGTTATTTTTTAAAAATGAACTCGACGTTAAAATGGGCAAAAATTTGGGTAAAAAACCCCCTTTTTTTTGTTTTTGTCAATAAAAACGCCCAAAAACGGGGCCAACGTGACTAAAAAAGGCCCGCCACATTGCTAAAAAAAAAAATTTTTTTTTTTTTTTTGTCGTTTTGCTCTTTTTTTACTAAAAATTGCCCGAAAAAAAAACATTTGTGCTGTTAAACGGGCCCCCTTTAGAAAATATTTAATGGGGGGGGGGGCCAATTTTAGCTAAGCTACCCCCCCCCAAAATTGAAAAAACACAAACAAAAAAATTTTTTTTAAATAAAAAAATTGTGTCCCGTTTGTCTCATATGTGCCCGAAAATGAACATTTGGGTTTTTAAAAATTTAAAAAATCTAGAGAACTTTTAATGTGGGGGCCAAAAATTAAAACCCTTTCCCCATATAAAAAATGTAAAAAAATTTTTTTAAAACGGGGGCCCGGCCCCTTTTTTTAAAAATCAAGGGGGAAAAAATTTTTTGAAAATTTACCTTTTTCCCCTTTTTCTTAGTTTGTGCTAAAAGGGGGGCCTGAACATTAACGCTAGGGCTTTAAAACTGGGTTTTTTAAAAATGACATTTAAAAAAGGGGCAAACCCCCCAAAAAGCTAAAAACTGGGCCCCCAAAATTTTAAAAAAAAAAATTTAAAAAAATTTTTGTTTGGGGCCCTTATTTTTTGTTTTTTTTTGGGGTTTCTATAGGGGGCCCCGGGGAAAAGAATATTTGTCGTATAAAATTACAAATTTAGAGAAAAAATTTAAATTTTCGGGCTAATTGAGTCTTCCCAAACCAAAAAACCCTTTTTGAAAAATCGAGTTCAATGGGGCCCCAAAACCCCCCTTTTTTTTAAAAAAAAAAAGTAACAAAATTTGTTTTCCCCAAAAATCGTTTTTTAGAATTTTTTAAATTTTTAAAGGGGGGTTTAAAAAAAAAAAACGATGAGAGTAAAAAATTTTTAAATGGGGCACGCTTCACTGTAACAAAAAAAGTAAAAGTTGAAGGTAAACCGCTCACAAATCTCGAAAAAAAAAAAAAAGCAAAAACCCCAAAAAAAATCTGTTGGGGATCGCAGTTGGAAAGCTATAGAGAAAGGGGATACTTGTTTAAATTTCCCTTTTTCTATGGTACCCCGCCTTGATCACTGTTTTAAATATTTTAAAAATTTTTCCACATGTTTCTTTTTTTCTACATTCACAACACTTTTTTTTTTTTTTCAAAAAAATTAAAAATTTATATATGTGTTAAAAAAATTTATAAAAAATTTGTGTTAAATTGAATTTTTTTTTTAAAATTATTATTTACTATTCGTAAATATTAGGAAAAAAATTGGCTTATAGACTTTTTTAAAGACCCCCCAAAAAATTTTGAGGTTAACTATTAAAAATGTATTTTTTAAATTTTTTTTTTAAAAAATTAAAATTTATTTTTTTAAAAAAAATTTAAATACTAAATATTATCATTTTTTTGAAATTTAAATTTTTTCCCCCAAAAAAAATTAAAAAAAAATTTTTTTTTTAAAAAAAAGGCCAAAGAATTATAACTTCTGCGCCCCTACAAAGAACCCCCCCAATTTTTTCGTGGGGGTTTTTCAAGGGCCTAAAAAAGAACGAAAGTGCTTTTGAACATAGGCCTTTTTTTAAAAATAACATTTTTTGAACAATCCACTAAGCTAAATTTTTGGGCCCCCCAACAAAAAATTGAAAACAAAACATAAAAATTTTTTGGGGGTTTCCCAATTATTTTGTTCTTTTTTTTTGTGCCAAAGTGTCCGAAAATAAACATTTGTGAAAAAAAATTTGGGAAACCCCCTAAAAAAAATTTAATTTTGGGGGGCCCCAGTTGAACCTTTCCAAAACAAAACCTGTAAAAAAAAATGAGTAAAATTGGCTCGCCACATTAATTGTTTTTTAAATTTTTAAAAATTTTTTTAAAAGCACAAATGTTCATTTTCGAGCACAAATGAGAAAAAATTTAGAACAAGGGATTGACTTAAATAAATGTTGTTTTTTTGGGGTTTTTTTTTCAATATTTTGGTGGGCTAGCTTGAGCCAAGTTGGCCCACCTTTTTAAAAATTTTTTTTCTAAATTGGCCAGTTTCACAGAAAAAAGGGTTCTTTGGGGGGCCCCACATATGAAAAAAATGGGAGAACAAATTTTTAAAAAAAAAAAAAATTTTTTCCCCCCAAGGGGGGTGGGCTAACTTGAGTTAGGGGAAAAAAAACCCAATTTTTAACCTTCTCTTTCTTTTTTCCCCCCGTCGCACTCAACAAGAAATTTTGAAGGGTGGGACCCCCCCGACAACATTCCTTTTTGGGTTTTTTTTTCAAACCCACTAAAAAAATTGGGGTTTTTTTTTTTAACGATTTTTTGGGGGGTACCTCTGTTTGCTTCATCCTTTGTTTTTATATAGATTTAAATAATGTAAAAAATTTGTTTTTTTTTTAAAAAAGTTTAGGTTTAAAAAAATTTTTTTTAAAAATAAAAAATTTTCCCTTTCTTCATTTTTTGAAAGAAAGATTTTACTAAAAAATAATGAATCGAGGACAAAAATGTGCAAAACCGCGCCTGCTAAATTTCCCGGGGCCCCCTTATGGTAATTTCTAAAAAAATTTTTTCCCGCTATTTCCTTTAAAACCGAGGGTATTTCTAAAAATTTTTCAATCTTCCTCATACCCCCCAAAAAATTTTTAAAAAAAAATTTTGCGGAAAGCAAAAAACGGGCGTGAAGAAAAATTTGAAAAAAAAACATTACTAAGTTTTCTTTTTTTTTTTTAAAAAAAAAATTTTTTAAAAACGGGGGAAAAATTTTACTTTCACCCCCCCAAAAAAATAACAAATGTACATTTTTGAAAAATTTTAATAATTTTTTTTTAAATTTTGAATTAAAATTTTTAAGATAAAAAATAACTTACTATAGTGTTTAAAAAAATTTAAAAAAAAAAAGAGCCCCCTTTAACACACGGGTTTTCAATAAGGAAAAAATTTTTAACATTATAAAATTTAAATTTTATAAAATATAAAATATAAATAATTAAAAAACCCTTTTTTAAAGGGTTTTGAATAAAATTTTTAGCCCCTTTAATTAAAAAAAAGCCAATGGTTTTTTTTTTGGTTTTTTTTCACTTGACAAAAAAAAAAAAAAAAGGGGGTTATAAGTTCATAAAAACTATTGAAATAACTATCATATTTTAAAAATTTAAAAATTTTATCTAAATAAAATGACCTCTCACAAAAATTTTTTCTTTAGAACCAGGGGTTTTTCATCAATGGGGGGGGATAACGGGAAAAACCCCCCCCATAACCCTAATAATTTCAATAAAAAACATAAATTATTTATTTTTTAATTTTAAAACTTAGCACAGAAGTGAAAGTTATACATAGGCCCTTTTTTTAAAATTTTTGGGTTTTAAAATTTTTTTTATTAAAAAAAAACACCCCACATAAAAAAAAAGTCCCCCTTATTTTTTTAAAAAAGCAAAAAACCCTATATTTCCTTTAAAAATTTTAAAAGAAAAATTTTTTAAAAATTTTAGCCACCTTTTTTGGAAAATTAAAAATTCTTTTTTTTTTTTTAAGTCTCTTAACCCCCAAAATTTTTGGATTATTACCCCCAGTACCCACTTTATAGAGCTTCAAATCACTAAAAAAACCCCCCCCAATTTGGGTTTTTTAAAAAAATTAAATTTTCTAAAGAAAATTTAAAAATGAAAAAGCTACCAAGCGTGTTATTCAACACATTTAAAATATATTGACTTAGCCCCGGGGTTTTTAACTTTTTTGCCCCCAAGGAGCCTTTGTACCAAAAAAAAAAATGGCCGAACTTTTAAAAAAAAAATTTACACAGTTTTTTAAAAAAAATTTAAAAAAAACTTTTTTAAAACTCACAAGTCTTTTAAAATTTAATTCTTAAAAGAAAAAAAAAAAGAAAACTCCCCCTACCCCCGATCTCCGCGCAACTCAAAAACAAGTTATATTTTAAAAAGCAATGATTTTTGAACCGGGGATTTACAGCTTTAAATTTTCCAACGTACCATTTTTTTTTTTTTTAAAAAGGGTTTTTAATTTTTTTATAAAAATTTTTAAAAAATTTTTTTCAAAAAAACACATAAACCGTACAAATGTTATTTCAAAAAAACAGTCCGACACTTTATCTCTTTTGGGGACGTTTTCCCCCTTTTCTGAGCTAAAGGGCCCCCCGGGTTTTAAATTTCCCCGGGGAAAGTCCAAAAAACGTTCTTTGGGGGTTAAAATGTGTTTTTTCCCCTTTTCCCCCAATGATAAATTAAAAATGTAAAAGGGGGTGGATTTTTATTTGTTCTAGATTTAAGTTAGTTTTTTCAAAACTCTAGGAAAAAATTTCAAAAATTTTAGGGGGGTCCCGTCGCTATTTTTATATCGAGTGTAATCATTAGCGTGAAACGGGGGGAAAAAAAAAGGGTTATAGGGTGGGGTATTTTCACATTTTTTGCCCCCCCCCCCCCAACGAAATGTCCCTTTCCCCTTCCTTTTTTGGGGTTTTTTTTCCCCCTTATGTTATACTTGATTTAAAAAGCGAGAGGGGTTTTAAAAATAAATTTTTCCGAAAGATTCCTATAAAAACCCTATTATTTATTTCAAAAATTTTTTTAAAAGGGCCCCCCAAATAGTTTTTTATTGGCATTTTTTTTAAAAAATTTTTTCCACTGGCTTGGCCCCCAATCCCCAAAAAACCCCCTTTTTAAAAATTTTTTTTTTTAAACAAAAAACCTCCCCAAAAAAAATTAAAGCTTGGCCGAACTTTGATAGTCTTCACAATAGTTTTTTTTTTTTTGGGGGATTTAAAACCCCCCCTTTAAAAAGTTGTACCATACATCAATTTCCCTAATGAAGGGGGAAATTTTGGGGAAAAGGGGGGACATTTTAGAAAAAATTTTAAATTTTTTTTGTTTATTTGAGAGTGGGGGACCATTTTAGGGAAAAACCCTTGTTAAAAACCCCCCCGGATTTGAACTTCAATCTTTAAAAAGGGGAAACTTTTTTTCCCAAAAATTGGGGGGGGGGGGGAGGGGGGGGGGTGGTTTTAGGGGGGGGAAAAACTCACATTTTATCCCCAAAAATTTTTAGGGGGAAATTTTTTATTAACCCCTTAATAACATAAATGTATTTAAAACTAATATTCCCCCTTTTAAAAAAAATGGGTTTTGGGGAAAAAACTTATTTTAAAATTAAATAAATTAAAGATTTTCACTTTTTTTTAAAAATTTGGGGTTTATAAATTTGGGCCCTACTTAAAAAAGGGGGTTTTTAAATTTATTTTTAAAATAACCCCAAAAATTTTAAATGAACTTTTTTCCCCAAACCAAAAAAACCTTTAAAAACTTTAAAAAAAATTTCCCCACTTTATCCCCTTTTTTCCTTTTGTAAAAAAAACTTTTTTGGGTTAAAAAAATTAGGGGGTTTTTAAACAGAAGTAATATTAATTTTGAAATAATGTTTTTAAACTATGTTTTCAGAGACACGGATAACAAAAAACCCTTTTTTCCCCCTTGCAGGGGGGGTTTCTTTTCCCAAAGGGGTTTTCTGGCCAAAAATTTAAAGAAGCAAGATCCCCTTTTTTTAAAAAGGTTATAAAATGCATAGGGGGAAAACTTGTTTTTAAAGGGGAAACTATTAAAAAAAACTTTTAAAAACTAAAAAAGGGGGGCCTTTTTCCCAAAAAGAAAAAATTTTTGGGGGGACATTTTACCCGCCTTTAAATCACTTAAAATTTTTTTTGTAAATTAATATAATGCCTAGTTTTACGGGGGATTTTTTTTCCCTTTTAAAAAAATTTTTGGGGGAAAAACCAAAAAAAATTTTAAGGGGGGGTTTTTTTAAAAGTTTTTTAAAGGGGAAAATACAACAGTTAGGACAAAGGGTTTTTATATTCATCGGTGAAAAAATTTTCTGAGAAAATTTAAAAACAAAACCCTGACTCCTTTTTTTCCCTCTCTTTTTAAAAGGGGAATAATCTTCGTTTGACATCAGAATCTTTAGGAAAGTCAGGGTTTTTATAACACCATTTTATCTTAATTACTTTTATTGCATTCGGCACCGAAAAAAAACGTTTAAAACCCGGGGAAAATTTTTTAGTATTGGTATGCACTTTTTGTAACCCTTCACGCATAAATAATAAGAAGCTTAAAAAAATTTCAAAAAAAATTTAAAATTACATTGACTTTGGAAGAAATTGACATAAATTTTAAAAAATTTGAAAAAAAACGCCCCCGCCTCGTTGGGGCCCCCGGGGGGGAAAACGCGCTTAATTTTTTTTTGAGCTCAATGCTGAGGGCGGGGGGGGTGAGGTTTAAAAAACCGGTCGGGGGGAAACGGGGTGGTTTTTTCCCAAATGGTTTTTTTCCCCCCTCCCTCCACGCAAATGCGGGTTCACTTTCCCCCACTTAAAAACCTTTCCCCAAATTTTCCCAAAAACCCTTTGGGGTAATTAGTACTTAGGCGTAAAAAACCCCAAAAAAAGGGAGAAAAAAGGGGCTTAAATAATAAAAAAAAATGCGGCACTACACAAAAACCCCCTGATCTTTAACAGAAAACAAGCTTGGATAGGTCACGATCAGACGTTACGCAAACGCTGGTGTTGGGTAGAGGCTGAATGCTGGCCCTTAAAAAGAACGAGCCTTCCCTACAAATTTTTTAGCCTTATATAAAAGGGAAAAACCCCTCAAGTTGGAAAACCCAAAAAAAAACCCTTTAAATTTGGAATTTCTAGTGAAAAAAGATTAAAATTGGGGGGGGGGGAAAAGGGGGGGTTTTTGGGGTCAAAATTTTTTCCCAAAAAAAAAATATTTAATTACTTCTTTTTTAATTTAAAAATTTAAATTTATTAATTAGGTACGGGAAAAAATACAAATAGACATTTACAAAAAAAATTAAAATTTTTATTAAATTTTTATTATTATTAAAAATTTTTATTATTTAAAAAAATTTTATTTTTGAGAAATAGGGGAGGGGGAAAAAATAGAAAAAAAAAACTTTTTGAGATGAGGAAAATAAAAAATTTTTTGGGCAGATAAATAAAAAAAAAAAAAAATCCCAGATAGTCAAAATAAAAATTAGACTCTAAACTTCTAAAAAGGGGGGGTTGGGGGAAATGGGGGTTTAAAAAAACTAAAAAAATTTAAAAGAAACTACTAAAATTTTCAGTGCAGTGTCTTTTTAAAAAAATTAAAATTTTTGGGATGCCCCGTAAATGCACCCCCCCAAAAACTAAAAAAATTTTAAATTTTTTTAAAAAAGTAACCCCCCTAAAAACAAGGGGGGGTGTGGGAGTTTTTTAAAAAAAAATTTTTTTTATATTTGGGAAAAACAAAATTTTTTGGGTGGCGGGGAAAAAATACAAAAAATATTTAAAGGGGAAAATTTTTTCTTTTTAAAAAAAAGGTTTTTAAAAAGGGGTTAGAGAAATTTAAGATTTGGGGGGGGAAAAGGGGAAAAACTTAAAAAAAACCCCAAAAAAAAAAAATTACTAACAAAAAATTTTTTTGATAAGCTAGGTGCTTAGAAAATAGAGGGGGTTTTTTTAAATTTAAAAATTAAAAGTTTTTTATTTAAAAATTTTTAAAAAAATTTTTTTGGGGTTAAATTTTAACAATTTTCCCGCGTAAGCGGCAAATATTGAGCAAAAAAATGAAAAATTAAAAATATTATAATTTTTCTTCTTATAGGAAATTTGGGGGAAAATTTTTGGCTTCATCAACTAAAAAATTTTCCCCTCATACGTTTCTAAAAAATTTTATTTTTGGGGAGTTTATTAAAAGGGGTTTTTCAAACTGCAGGGGCAAAAAGGGGGTTTCGATGGGGGGTTTTTTAAAAAAACTCACTTCTTTCGCGTTCCCAAAAAATTTTAAATTTACAAAAAAATTTAAATTTTTCCCGTTTGGCCTATAAAAACAATAAAAAAATTAATATTTACAAAACCTTACAAATTTTTTTTAAAAATTTTACAAAGCTCTTATCAGAAAATAATAAAAAAAAAATTAAAAAAAAAGTCTCATTTTTGTTTTTTTAACGTAAAAAATTATTTTATTTTAAGAATAAGTTTTAAAAAAATTAATTTTTTTTTAAAATTTTAAACTCAAGGTATAGAGTTTGAGAAAACCGGGTTTTTTGATTTTTGGGGTTAAAAAAAATAATTTCCCCAAAATAAAAGTGAGGGGAAGCCGGGGGAAAAACCCAGTAAGTTAAAATGATTATAAAAAAAAAGAATGATCGATTAATTCATTTAGAAAAAATTTAAAAAAAAAATAAACTTAGGGGGGACTGATAAAAATATACTTTGGCATTTTTAAAAAAAAAAAAATTTAAAAAATTTTTAAAATAAAACAAGTTTTTTTAAAATGGTTGGGGGGGCCCCCATGTATGTGCTATTTTAAAATTTAAAAAGGGGAAAAGGGGTTTTTAAAAATTTTTATTTCTGGTACCAAAAAAAAAGGGGAAAAATTTTGTATTATTTTTTTATTAGCCCCAACGTCTTTTTTTCCCGTTCGGGGGGAAAAACACTTACCTAATTTTTAATGGTAGGAAAAATTTTTAATGAAAAAGAAAAAAACCTACGTTTAAAAAAGGAAACCCCAAAACCCCCGGGGGGGCCCTTTTGGGGGCCCCACTTTTACAAGAGGTTTTTCAAAAAACTAGTACAAAACCTTGAAAATGTAAAAAAAACAACATACAAAATTTTGGGGGTTTAAAAGGGGGTTTAAAAAGGGGGGGTTTTTGCTATCCCCTTTGGGGAAAAAAAATAAAAAATTGAAAAAACTTATATTTTTTTTTAAAATTAAAAAAAAATACTATTTAAAAATAAAAAACAAAACCCCCCCCCTCTATTAGATCACTACAAAACTTAACGAATGTTTCCGGAACAGCCCAAAAAAATATTTTTTAAAAAAGGTCTAAAAAAAATTTTTTTTTCAAAAAAAACCCTTTTTCCTAAAAAAGGGGTTTGGGCCCCCAAAGGTTTTAAAAATTTTTGGCCCAAAGGCATTTGGCCTTTAAAAAGGGGGTTTTGGGGCCCCCAAAGGGTTTGTCTACACTTTAGGGGGGGGTTTACGGGTACCCCCTTTTTTTTATTTTTTTAGTAAACTCGCCTCCCCTAAATTGGCCCCTACCCCCCTATTTTAAATTTTTTTAAAACCTTTTTCCCCCCCTTTGTTTCTAAAAAAAATTATAAGAAACCGTCTTAGTAAAAAAAAACAAACTTTTTTTTATTCCACATAAATTACATAATTATTAATTTCCAAAAAAAATAAAATTTTTTTTATTATTTTTTTTACTATCCCAAAAAAATTTTAAAATTTTAAATTTTTTTAAAAATGTACATTTTTTTTAATTTTTTTAAATTTTTTTTTCTATTTTGTTTTTGCCTAAAAAATATGACTAAAAATTTTTTCCCCCCAAAAAAACTATTTTTTTATATTTTAAATTTTTTTTTATATATACATTTTAAATTTTTTTCCCAAAAATTTTTAAAAATTTTATCAAAAGGGGGTTTTAAAAAAAAGGGTTTTTTTGGTTACAGGGTCCCCCTGGGTTAAGAAAAAATTTAGAAAACCCCTGGGTTTTTTTCTTGGGGAAATTTTTAAAAAAATATATAGAAGATTAAGGATCCAAAAGGGTTTTTTTTTTCCCAAATTTTGAAACTCGACCTAACCTCATATAAGCCGGGTTTTTTATATCAGTAGGACAAATTTTTTTTAATGATAAGTCCCCAAAAAAAAATTTTTTAAAAACTAATTTTTTTTGTTAGTTTTAAAAAAATTTTTTTTGGTACCCCCGTAAGGGGGGGGACCAAAATTTTTTAAATAACAGAGCAAATTTACCCAAATTTTAAAATTTTTTTTAAACGTTATTGTTTTTTAAATTAAAAAATGCCAAAAGCACGTTTTTCCGGGGGGAAAACGGGTTAAAAGGGGGGTTTTGGGTTTTTTAAACCCCGGATAATTATTAATCATTTTTATCTGGGGGGTTTTAAAAAAAAAGTGCGTCTTATGACTGCCCCCATCAAATTTTTTTTACCCAAAAAAAAATGTAAATTTTTCCCCAATTTTAAAAAGGGGGGGTTTAAATACCTATAACTTTTTAACGGGGGAATTTAAAAAAATTGTTGCCCCCGTTGGGGGGGTTTTTCTTAATGAGGCTTTTTTTAAACAGGGGAAATTTTTATTTTTTGGGGTTTAAAAAAATTTGGGTTTACGTTGGGGTTTTTTTTTGTTTTCAAGACCGGGCTTAAATTTTTATAATAAGTTAGAAAATTTAAAATTTAAAAATTTTTATTTTAAAAAAAATTTTAAAAAAAGCTATTTGTAGTTAAATTTAGTAATAACAAATTATCAAAATGTGAGTTCTTTCCCAAAAAAAAATTTTTTAAACGTTTAAAACCCCAAATATTGCCCCCCAAAATTTTTTTCAGAAACCGAAATTAGTACAACTTTTTTTCTGCTTCCACGTGACCATAGATAAAAGTGTAGCACGTGACGCCATCTGTTTTCTTCATTGATCTATATAATATAACTGGATGGACATCTGAGGCTGAAATTTTCGAGCTGTCGTCTTCATACCATTGTGTAAGAAAGAGAGAAACTTTCGGGTATCTCTTTCTCTCCTACACCCATACAAGGCGATGTGGCATTTTGACATATTCATTAAATTGATTGAATATATTAGATACATCAATGTGTTAATAATAAAATAAATATGTTAGTAAAAGCTTTGGAGAACCTATAAAATTTCGAAATTGGTTAGTTTTTTCCTTTGAATAAGTTGATGTAGCCTTTTATATATATATATGATTTCTGAACGAAGCTCGAATTTAAGGCTTTATTTCGTACCAGAATCTTACCCTTTATAGTGCTTAGTTAGAATAAATGACCTTCCAGAAGAAAATCTTTTCTTCCGTTCTAAATGGGCGTTTATTCTATTAATATTTATATATATATATATAAATGATAGTTTTATGGTACGAGATAAAGCTTTACAGATTGGGATTATTACTAAATGCAGGGTTTAGTAGTTACCGTATTTCCTATAAGCCTATAATCTTAATTATCATTTGAATGTAAGACTTATATACAAAGTATGTCATTTAAACAAATGTAATACAGTTTTTAGCTAACTTGTTTCATTATGGTTATCGAACTTCCAACATAATATGGTTTCTGAAAGCAATATACAAAATATTAGCCAACATTTTTTTAATGATATTATAATAATACTTTCTGCAAGCCTATAACCTAAGTGATAGGTTGAATGTATAGAAACTACACAAAGTTTGTCATTCAACAAATGTAATCAATTTTTAAGGTACCTTATTCATTATATTTATCGAACTTTTAATATAATTGCTTATGGTTTCTGAAACCAATATCCAAGCTAGTAACCTACTTTAAATATAAGTGTAATCTTGGCAGACTGTAAACATTGATGATAACTACATAGTTATTTAAATACCTTAAAGATTTTATTCATATTTGTACAGTATTACCTGTAAAACTGAAGTGTATATCCTTTAATGTAAATGTTTCTTCAGGAAAGTATGATATAATACTTCACAATTTTCAAACCATAATACTTTTATTCATCAGAGACATGTTTTCGCATAAGAACATTGAAAGAAACCTTTAAATCTGTTCCCCCCCGAGTATAGCAGACATTAAACTTGAGATTAACGTTTTTGTCCTTGGAAATATGTATGTTTATGTCCATCCAGTTATTTTATAGAGATCAATGATTTCCTCTCACTCGTTTAAACGTCATTATTTAACAAATGTTGAGCGTTCTCAACCCTCGTGTTAACTTGATCTGTGCTCGATAAGTTGTAGCGTTATCAGCAGGGCTTATACGCATGCGCGAACCAGTAAAAACAGTACCTACCTTGCGTGTACTGAATAAAAATATATTTATCCTATAGATACCTATCTGGCAGATAAATTCAGTTCATAAAACGTGTAAAACATTAAAGTGTCTGATAACTTGTATCTGGTAGATAACTTTAACCTCCCAATTGCAATACTTATCTGGTAGTCATAAGACATGCCCTTAGTGGTTAAAATTTACCGGTGTCATTGCTGGCTGCATCTATCATCCTTAAGGCGTGTTGGTACTTTCACTTCTCTATAGGCAGGCTCGCTCATTGGATCTCCTTAGTTCAAACCTTAGTTCAATCATGAAGATGCTATAGCAACTGAAAAGGCCGACGCGCCAACCCACAGTTAGGTTATCTTGAATCCGTGGCAATTTGAATGATACAGAGAGAGAATATGAATATAAATTAGTGAGTTAAATATTTTTCTAGGAAGTAATTTAAGGGGGTTAGTATCGTATTGTCCTTGGAGGAATAAAGCAATTTATTATAGATATGGTGAGACCCGCTCTGAGATTGGAGTCTCTAACATTCACAAGTTTCAAAAATATACTTTAATAATGTTCTTGCTATTAATTACCAGTAATATCTTCAGATAAGTAGAAAGACATTTAACTGATATATGTGCGTAATAAGCTCAATCATATAAAACATATATATGTGGTCTATAACATAAGAATAGTAGTCGAATACACAATTAAGTGTAAAACAATAATAACAATACGTTAGGTATTATATTATTTGGGTACATTTGTAAAAATCATTTTAAAGTTAGGCTGTTTAAAAATAAATATTTAAATAAGCAAAGTTTAAAATCATATTTTCAACAACAAGATTATTTAAGCAAATTATACAGGTGATTTATTTAGCTAATTATTTGTATTAATAAAAAAAAATAATGATGTGTGCATGTTTGTGTTTGTTAAGTTATTACGAGAACATGAGGACCCTCAAGAGGAGAGGGAGCCTCAAGGGGACATGGACCATCAGGGGGACCAGGAGCTAGACCACGTTGACATCGGGAGAGGAGACGGGTCTGCTGGGAACTTAGTGGTGAGAATTAAGAGGCAGTAGCAAAGTTGGGGCAGGTGGCAGTGGCCAGTATGCTCTGCCCTTACAACACCAGTCTGGCCAGACCTACGCCAGCAGTATTGCCCTCACGGGCCGGAATTACTACAACAATCTTGCCTTCACTGGCCAGACGTACTCCACCAGTCTTGCTTTCACTGGCCGGAACAACTACACCATTCTTACCTTCACTGGCCAGACCTACACCTACAGTAATTTGTGAAAAAAAATACTTGTAATAATCGGTGTATAGCGCGTGCAACTTAGTTAGTGTGTTAGTAATTGACACATACATAATAAAAGCTTATCTATATTTTTTAGACAACTATAATCGTATGGATCAAACTATTTTATTGTAGTTCTCGATATGTGTTTTTAGCTGGTTTGGCTTCTTCAAACCGGAATTATATAAATTATATTTACTTTCCATTTTTCAATTGAAAACATGCGTATATTAAAGTTTCTTTATAAATCATTAAGAACATAAATTATTTAAAATAAATTATACCTAATATTTTTCTTTGCATCTCTGGTTTAAAAAAATCTGTTCAAATGGTTACCTGAATCATTAATAAATTCTGCAGTTATCAAGCCTCTAAATTATTTGTAATGTAAATAACCTATTATGTTGTACCCGCCTCGGTGGCGCAGTTGGCTAACGCGCTAATCGTGTTGATCTCTACCGCCGAGGACGGGTAACTGTTAGTGGTTTTTCCTAAATGTTATTCCACTCTTCCTCCACGCAAATGCGGGTTCACTTCCTCTAATTCAACCCTCCCAATTCCCAATCCATTAGCGTAGTTAGTATTTAAAACGTATAAGCCGAACGGGTAGTAAGATGGGTGTGCTAAATAATAATAATAATTGTTGTGGTAAATTATGTTCCATTTACAAATATTATTTTGGTACTAAAACTAGTAGATACAATTTTTTAATTACCTCAACCTAATTAAGAATCTTAAAGAATGGGAACCTTTATTTAATTAAAACAAATTCTTGAAAATTGTGTGGAGATCCAGGAGTTTAGTATTTTGATGAGACTCCATGGTTTAGTCCATGACCATAATATATTTAATGTTATGGTACACTGGCTTCCGATCCAGTGGTTAAATGGTCCAAGGTAGAGATGGGCGATAAATCACTGACTTAATTTTTCACCGATACCATTTGATGACGTATCCTCCCAGTGACTCGAACTCCAAAGTATCGGTGATTGAGATATCAGTGATCGGAGATACTCCATACTTGCAGATACTCGATACTCGCATGAGATAGCAACAGATACTAGAGCTACGGAGCTAGTATTGCTTTTTCAAGACACTCGAGTAAATACTCGCTACGCGGCCCTTGTTATTCTTTTATTTTTTACCAGCTAATTGAGAATATACCTTATTGACAGGCATGTTTTACATGCTATTTCTGTTTAAAACACTTGATCGCGTAAAGATCATTTTTCAAAAAAAGTATCAGATTGCTACGTAAAAATGACTTTAATGGTTTAAATGTTTCATTCAAATGCGTTTTCAATACATAATATTTGTTGTTAAGAACAAAATCGAAAAGCTTGCTTACTAAACAAATCACATTTCTGATTCTTTTTAAAAGTAAGCTACAAAACCAATCATTTATTATTATTTTCGGTGATCCTATCCCCAAAATAGCTAATAATAAATTAAAATCAGTAACAAAATAGAAAATATATAAATAAACCTTAATATTTACTATTCGTTGATGATCCTAATCATACTA
The DNA here is from genome assembly GCA_039000515.1 of Timema cristinae. Classification (NCBI taxonomy): domain Eukaryota; kingdom Metazoa; phylum Arthropoda; class Insecta; order Phasmatodea; family Timematidae; genus Timema; species Timema cristinae. Next base: position 16,555 of record JBCFYV010000235.1, read on the forward strand.
TATATAGTCTAATCTAAAGTTTATTTGCTTCTAATATATGTATAGTTCATCTACTATTAGATGTACGGCATTTAAAATAAAATAACACTACAATAATATATAATCTGCATTCCAAACAACATTTCCTAAACCAATTGCCATTATGTTATGTTAATTTTTAATGTCACATAAATTTTAACTATAATATAACAGATCACTAAATAAATTACACAATTACAAGAGTTTCTCATAGTACGTCAAATAAGTTTAAATATTGGTACACAAGTCTAACATAATGTTTGTTGGACCACTAATTTTGCCCAAATTACATAACAGTTCACTATAAAATATTAATAACATTTTTTGCTTTCTCTTTTTTTCAACTGTATGAAACATCTTAAAACACATACTTTTGTATTGATTGTACAATAATCAGGCAACATGAAACCTGAAGATTAGGTAGCTGTATGTCAACTGTCAATGTCAGTGCCGACAGGGAGAGTTTATGTTAGGCCTTTAAGTATCGAGTTCCATTGCAAGCCGCCAAACTCTCGAGTAAATAGTTTTCTTTCCAACCGATTGTCATGGGACTATTTGAGTAAATACTAAATATCCAATACTCAATACTCATAAATACTCCATACTCCATACTCCATACTCCATACTAGATACTCGATACTCGGACAGCAGCTAAATACTAGCTTTAACCGTGGATGGAAAGTGAAAAAATATCGGTCCATCGAGACACTGTGAATACCAGTCACAGTGAAAAATCACTGGTATAAATCACTGATATTTTAAAATCACAGTCACTGTATTCACTGATATCGTAAAATCACTGTTTCGCCCATCTCTAGCCACATTCATAATAGACTGGCCCGCTGATAAGAGGGAGATAAGTTTTCAAATCCTGGTGGAGTAGTTTCTCCATTCTCCCCCACGCAAATACGGGAACACTTCAAAATTAAACCTACAGACCCTAAAACATTAGTGTTAGTAGTTCATCTGCATACAACATGATCGAGTTGACATAATAATATACACTGACAAACAAAGTTTGGTGGAGTAGAGAAAGCAGACTGGACTAGTGATAACTTTTAAAAAAATGTTTAAGAGCATATTTTGATTTATTATCACAAAAACTAGAGTTATTAAATACGGAAATAATAAAATCAAGTTTAAAATTGAAATGAAGTAATCACGTATAAGTAATATTAATAAAAGAAAATGTTATAAACTGTCGTTAAGTAAAGATACAATCGTAGAAAGAGGACAAATAATAATAAAAACACTAGAACCTATTTACAAACAACTCTCATCACAATGCAATATAGAATATTCTCCAGAAAATGTGTAGATGGGTTGATAATTTTCCCACACAGCTACCACTGATTGAACACTAGATCATGTAAGCTAGAGAACAATTGTGGATGTGGACAACCTTTTTCAACATGTGGAAATGAAAAGTATGAAATTAGTAGCTCAGGCTTTAAGATACAATATTAGGGGGCATTCAGGTATTATAAATCACCTAAGAGGGGTGGGGGTTAGATCATTGCTTATTTCTAAAGAGGGGGGACTCGTAACAATAATTATGTAAGAAAGAGAAACGGGCAAAAATGGAGGAGTACATAGATTACTTTTTGAAGTTATACTTCTTTAGGCGCGTTATGAAAAAATGATGAGAGTGAAATTTTAAGATGCGCGCGCATCACTGTAACACAAAAGTAACAGGTTGAAGTTAAACCGCTCATTAAGTCTCGAAAAAAAAAAGCTACCAACAAAATAGAAATAGAACCTCTGTTAGTCGCGCATGTTGGTACGCTCGTCGCCTCTGATCACTGTTTTCATATATATAATATTTATCCACATGTTTCTAGTTTCTACATTCACAACACGAGTTTTAGTTTCATACAAGTACGAATTATATATGTGCTAATAAATTATATTCAGTAGTGATTTAAATTGAATATTTTGATTAATATTATTTACTATTCGTAAATATTAGTGAAAAAATTTTGCTTATAGACTTTTTCAAGTGCTACAATATAATTGAGGTTAACTATCCGTATGTATTATTTATTGATATAAATTAAAATAATTTTTTTTTGTATTTATTTATATTATTAGTTTAAAGTTTAAGTTCCATTAATAAAACATTAATGTTTATAGAAACTTTAAAACTTATTTTAAAGTTATACTAACTGCCATATTTAGTGACGAGATGTCTTTGGACTTGGATGAATACAAACCTCTTTGGATCTAGACGAAGATTACACAGTTTGTAGTTTTGTTTTGTAATAATGCAAGAAATGAGGTGACCTGGTGGTCTAGGGGTAAGGTGTCATACTTCTATGCTGGCGGCCGGGGTTCAATCCTCAGTCCCGGCAAAGATTTATCTGATTACCAAACCCTTCCTTCACCTCTGACAAGACATCTTGTGAATGTGGGGAATGCCAGGCCTCCACCGTGGTTCGGATTCCACGTTAAACTGTAGGTCCTTCATTTAATCTCACAATCACCCTACCATTACACATTAGCGTAAGTGCGTATAACCCGAATGGGTAGTAAGACGTGGTGCTAATAATAATAATAATGCAAGAAATGCCATTGCGTTGTTTGAATGTAAAAATCCAACAATAAAAGGTACGTAATTGTTTTGTTACCACTGTCTAAATTGAAACAAATTTTGTGCTTGACATACGTTTGGTTATTTTAATTATTATTATTATTATTATTAGCACCGCGTCTTACTACCCATTAGGGTTATACGCACTTACGCTAATGTGTAATGGTAGGGTGATTGTGAGATGAAATGAAGGACCTACAGTTTAACGTGGAATCCGAACACCGGTGTTATTTTAATTAATTCATTATTAATTGGAGTACAGTTATGTAACTAATTGTATTTTAAGCCAATACAATAATATGCCGCCATTTAAATTTATTGAAGTGACAATCATGATTTAATAGTTGCGCCTACTCTTGAGTGGTGGCAAATAAAAGGTGCAACTTTGCTCTCAAATTGCTCCTGCTCCTTTTAGTGAATAGGGATTAGGAACATATTTCAAACTTGCGCTGGCGCAACTATTTGCTCCCTTTGGTGAATCCAGGCCCAGTAGTGATTTAAATTGAATATTTTGATTAATATTATTTACTATTCGTAAATATTAGTGAAAAAAATTGTGCTTATAGACTTTTTCAAGTGCTCCAATATAATTGAGGTTAACTATCCGTATGTATTATTTATTGATATAAATTAAAATATTATTATTTAACATAATTAATACTAAATATTATTAAATTATTTTTTATTTTTTAATGATGCCAAAGAAGTATAACCTCTCACGTGCGTACATAAGTACACACACCCATTTTTTTATATATATAGTTTCAGTCGAGTGGATATAAAAATATATATATGATTTTAAACCTTTTTCAAATGTTACCCGTATAATACAATAAATTTAAATTAATTATACAAAAGTGTTAATTGTTAAATATAACACCTCTTTCATTAATAATTACCAGAGATATATAAATTTCAAAAGAAACCATGGTTATTCCTGTGATCAAATTATATAAATTAAAAGTCAATAAACATTCCATAAGAAAGAGGGTGGTGGTATATTGCTCTTTTTTTTTTTGCCATAGATGAAACTAAAATAAAACTAGTACTACGTACACACATCATAGAGAACAGATAGATGAAACTACTGTACACACATCATAGAGAACAGATAGATGAAACTACTGTACACAATCATAAAGAACAGATAGATGAAACTACTGTACACACATATCATAAAAGAACAGTTAGATGAAACTACTGTACACACATCATAAAACAGATAGATGAAACTACTGTACACACATCATAGAGAACAGATAGATGAAACTACTGTACACACATCATAGAGAACAGTTAGATGAAACTACTGTACACACATCATAGAGAACAGTTAGATGAAACTACTGTACACACATCATAGAGAACAGTTAGATGAAACTACTGTACACACATCATAGAGAACAGTAGATGAAACTACTGTACACACATCATAGAGAACAGATAGATGAAAACTACTGTACACACATCATAGAGAACAGATAGATGAAACTACTGTACATCATCATAAGAACAGATTAGATGAAACTACTGTACACATATCAAAAAAACAGTTAGATGAAACTACTGTACACACATCATAAAAACAGATAGATGAAACTACTGTACACACATCATAAAGAACAGATAGATGAAACTACTGTACACATATCATAAAGAACAGATAGATGAAACTACTGTACACACATCATAGAGAACAGATAGATGAAACTACTGTACACACATCATAGAGAACAGATAGATGAAACTACTGTACACACATAATAGAGAACAGATAGATGAAACTACTGTACACACATAATAAGAACAGATAGATGAAACTACTGTACACACATCATAGAGAAAGGTAGATGAAACTACTGTACACACATCATAGAGAACAGTTAGATGAAACTACTGTACACACATCATAGAGAACAGTTAGATGAAACTACTGTACACACATCATAGAGAACAGTTAGATGAAACTACTGTACACACATCATAGAGAACAGTTAGATGAAACTACTGTACACACATCATAGAGAACAGATAGATGAAACTACTGTACACACATCATAGAGAACAGATAGATGAAACTACTGTACACACATCATAGAGAACAGATAGATGAAACTACTGTACACACATCATAAAGAACAGATAGATGAAACTACTGTACACACATCATAAAAAACAGATAGATGAAACTACTGTACACACATCATAAGAACAGATAGATGAAACTACTGTACACAATCATAAGAACAGATAGATGAAACTACTGTACACATATCATAAGAACAGATAATGAAACTACTGTACACACATCATAGAGAACAGATAGATGAAACTACAGTACACACATCATAAAAACAGATAGATGAAACTACAGTACACACATCATAAAAACAGATAGATGAAACTACTGTACACACATCATAAGAACAGATAGATGAAACTACTGTACACACAATAAGAACAGATAGATGAAACTACTGTACAACATCATAGAGAACAGATAGATGAAACTACTGTACACAATCATAGAGAACAGATAGATGAAACTACTGTACACACATCATAGAGAACAGATAGATGAAACTACTGTACACACATCATAGAGAACAGATAGATGAAACTACTGTACACAACATCAAGAAACAGATAGATGAAACTACTGTACACACATCATAAAGAACAGATAGATGAAACTACTGTACACACATCATAAAGAACAGATAGATGAAACTACTGTACACACATCATAAAGAACAGATAGATGAAACTACTACACAATCATAGAGAACAGATAGATGAAACTACTGTACACACATCATAAAAACAGATAGATGAAACTACTGTACACACACATAAAGAACAGATAGATGAAACTACTGTACACACACATAAAGAACAGATAGATGAAACTACTGTAACACACATCATAGAGAACAGATAGATGAAATACTTAACATATCATAAGAACAGTAGTGAAACTACTACCAATCATAGAGAACAGATAGATGAAACTACTGTACACACATCATAGAGAACAGATAGATGAAACTACTGTACACACATCATAAGAACAGATAGATGAAACTACTGTACACACATCATAGAGAATAGGAGATAAACTACTGTACACACATCATAAAGAACAGTAGATGAAACTACTGTACACATATCATAGAGAACAGATAGATGAAACTACTGTACACACATCATAGAGAAAGATAGATGAAACTACTGTACACAATCATAAAAACAGATAGATGAAACTACTGTACACATATCATAAGAAACAGATAGATGAAACTACTGTACACACATCATAGAGAACAGATAGATGAAACTACTGTACACACATCATAAAAACAGATAGATGAAACTATACTATAACAAAATACATCAAATAAAGAACAGATAGATGAAACTACTGTACACACATCATAAAGAACAGATAGATGAAACTACTGTACACACATCATAAAGAACAGATAGATGAAACTACTGTACACACATCATAAAGAACAGATAGATGAAACTACTGTACACACATCATAAAGAACAGATAGATGAAACTACTGTACACACATCATAGAGAACAGATAGATGAAACTACTGTACACACATCATAGAGAACAGATAGATGAAACTACTGTACACACATCATAAAGAACAGATAGATGAAACTACTGTACACACATCATAGAGAACAGATAGATGAAACTACTGTACACACATCATAGAGAACAGATAGATGAAACTACTGTACACACATCATAAAGAACAGATAGATGAAACTACTGTACACACATCATAAAGACAGATAGATGAAACTACTGATAAGAAACAGATAGATGAAACTACTGTACACAATCATAAGAGAACAGATAGATGAAACTACTGTACACACATCATAAAGAACAGATAGATGAAACTACTGTACACACATCATAGAGAACAGATAGATGAAACTACTGTACACACATCATAAAGAACAGATAGATGAAACTACTGTACACACATCATAAAGAACAGATAGATGAAACTACTGTACACAATCATAGAGAACAGATAGATGAAACTACTGTACACACATCATAGAAACAGATAGATGAAACTACTGTACACACATCATAGAGAACAGATAGATGAAACTACTGTACACACATCATAAGAACAGATAGATGAAACTACTGTACACACATCATAAAGAACAGATAGATGAAACTACTGTACACAATCATAAAACAGATAGATGAAACTACTGTACACACATCATAAGAACAGATAGATGAAACTACTGTACACACATCATAGAGAACAGATAGATGAAACTACTGTACACACATCATAGAGAACAGTAGATGAAACTACTGTACACACATCATAAGAACAGATAGATGAAACTACTGTACACACATCATAAGAACAGATAGATGAAACTACTGTACACACATCATAAAGAACAGATAGATGAAACTACTGTACACATCATAAGAACGATAGATGAAACTACTGTACAACATCATAAGAACAGATAGATGAAACTACTGTACACACATCATAAAGAACAGATAGATGAAACTACTGTACACAATCATAGAGACAGATAGATGAAACTACTGTACACAATCATAAAAACGATAGATGAAACTACTGTACACACATCATAAGAAATCATAAGAACAGATAGATGAAACTACTGTACACACATCATAAGAACAGTAGATGAAACTACTGTACACACATCATAAGAACAGATAGATGAACTACTGTACACACATCATAAGAACAGATAGATAAACTACTGTACACAATCATAGAACAGATAGATGAAATACTGTACACACATCATAGAAACAGATAGATGAAACTACTGTACACACATCATAAAGAACAGATAGATGAAACTACTGTACACACATCATAAAGAACAGATAGATGAAATACTGTACACACATCATAAAAACAGATAGATGAAACTACTGTACACACATCATAAAGAACAGATAGATGAAATACTGTAACACATCATAAAAAACAGTAGATGAAACTACTGTACACACATCATAAAACAGATAGATGAAACTACTGTACACACATATAAGAAAAGATAGATGAAACTACTGTACACACATCATAAAGAACAGTAGATGAAACTACTGTACACACATCATAGAAACAGATAGATGAAACTACTGTACACACATCATAAAACAGATAGATGAAACTACGTACACACATCATAAAAAAGTAGATGAAACTACTGTACACATCATAAGAACAGATAGATGAAACTACTTACACAATCATAGAAACAGATAGATGAAACTACTGTACACAATCTAAGAACAGATAGATGAAACTACTGTACACAATCATAAGAAAGATAGTGAAACTACTGTACACACATCATAAAACGATAGATGAAACTACTGTAAATCATAAAGAACAGATAGATGAAACTACTGTACAACATCATAAGAACAGATAGATGAAACTACTGTACACACATCATAAGAACATAGATGAAACTATGTACAAATCATAAAGAACAGATAGTGAAACTATGTACACAATCATAGACAGATAGATGAAACTACTGTACAAATCATAAAATACAGATGAAACTACTGTACACAATCATAAGACAATAGATGAACTACTGTACACATATCATAAGACAGTTAGATGAAACTACTGTACACTATCAAAGAACAGATAGATGAAACTACTGTACACAATCATAAAAACAGATAGATGAAACTACTGTACACATCATAAAGAACATAGATAGAGAACAGATAGATGAAACTACTGTACACACATCATAAAGAACAGATAGATGAAACTACTGTACACACATCATAAGAGAACAGTAGATGAAACTACTGTACACATCATCATAAAGAACAGATAGATGAAACTACTGTACACACATCATAAAGAAAGTAGATGAAACTACTGTACAACATCATAAAGAACAGATAGATGAAACTACTGTTACACAATCATAAAAAACAGATAGATGAAACTACTGTACACACTATCATAAAGAACAGATAGATGAAACTACTGTACACATTCATAGAGAACAGATAGATGAAACTACTGTACACAATCATATAGAAAGAGATGAAACTACTGTACACACATCATAAAGAACAGATAGATGAAACTACTGTACACATATCATAAAGAACAGATAGATGAAACTACTGTACACACATCATAAAGAACAGTTAGATGAAACTACTGTACACATATCATAGAGAACAGATAGATGAAACTACTGTACACATATCATAGAGAACAGATAGATGAAACTACTGTACACACATCATAAAGAAAGTTAGATGAAACTACTGTACACATATCATAGAGTACAGATAGATGAAACTACTTTACACACATCATAGAGAATATGCAGATGAAACTACTGTACAAATATCATAAAGAACAGATAGATGAAACTACTGTACACACATCATAGAGAACAGATAGATGAAACAACTGTACACATATCATAGAGAACAGTTAGATGAAACTACTGTACACACATCATAAAGAACAGATAGATGAAACTACTGTACACACATCATAAAGAACAGATAGATGAAACTACTGTACACATATCATAGAGAACAGATAGATGAAACTACTGTACACATATCATAGAGAACAGATAGATGAAACTACTGTACACATATCATAGAGAATAGGCAGATGAATTTACTGTACACACATCATAAAGAACAGTTAGATGAAATACTGTACACATATCATAGAGAACAGATAGATGAAACTACTGTACACATATCATAAAGAACAGATAGATGAAATACTGTACACACATCATAAAGAACAGTTAGATGAAACTACTGTACACATATCATAGAGAATAGGCAGATGAAACTACTGTACACACATCATAAAGAACAGTTAGATGAAACTACTGTACACATATCATAGAGTACAGATAGATGAAACTACTGTACACACATCATAGAGAATAGGCAGATGAAACTACTGTACACATATCATAAAGAACAGTTAGATGAAACTACTGTACACATATCATAATGAACAGATAGATGAAACTACTGTACACACATCATAAAGAACAGTTAGATGAAACTACTGTACACATATCATAGAGAACAGATAGATGAAACTACTGTACACATATCATAGAGAACAGTTAGATGAAACTACTGTACACACATCATAAAGAACAGATAGATGAAACTACTGTACACACATCATAAAGTACAGTTAGATGAAACTACTGTACACATATCATAGAGAACAGATAGATGAAACTACTGTACACACATCATATAGAACAGATAGATGAAACTACTGTACACACATCATAAAGAACAGTTAGATGAAACTACTGTACACACATCATAAAGAACAGTTAGATGAAACTACTGTACACATATCATAAAGAACAGATTGATGAAATACTCTACCACACATCATAAAAAACAGATAGATGAAACTACTGTACACATATCATAAAGATCAGATAGATGAAACTAATGTAGACACATCATAAAGAACAGATAGATGAAACTACTGTACACATATCATAAAGAACAGATAGATGAAACTACTGTACACATATCATAAAGAACAGATAGATGAAACTACTGCACACACGTCATAAAGAACAGATAGATGAAACTACTGTACACATATCATAGAGAACAGTTATATGAAACTACTGTACACATATCATAGAGAACAGATAGATGAAACTACTGTACACACATCATAGAGAACAGTTAGATGAAACTACTGTACACATATCATAGAGAACAGATAGATGAAACTACTGTACACATATCATAGAGAACAGTTAGATGAAACTACTGTACACACATCATAAAGAACAGATAGATGAAACTACTGTACACACATCATAAAGAACAGTTATATGAAATACTGTACACATATCATAGAGAACAGATAGATGAAACTACTGTACACACATCATAGTGAACAGATAGATGAAACTACTGTACACACATCATAAAGAACAGTTAGATGAAACTACTGTACACATATCATAAAGAACAGATAGATGAAACTACTGTACACACATCATAGAGAATAGGCAGATGAAACTACTGTACATACATCATAAAGAACAGATAGATGAAATACTGTACACATATCATAGAGAACATATAGATGAAACTACTGTACACATATCATAGAGAACAGATAGATGAAACTACTGTACACACATCATAGAGTAAGGCAGATGAAACTACTGTACACACATCATAAAGAACAGTTAGATGAAACTACTGTACACATATCATAAAGAACAGATAGATGAAACTACTGTACACACATCATAAAGAAACAGTTAGATGAAACTACTGTACACATATCAGAGAGAACAGATAGATGAAACTACTGTACACACATCATAAAGAACAGATAGATGAAACTACTGTACACATATCATATATTACAGTTAGATGAAACTACTGTACACACATCATAGAGAATAGGCAGATGAAACTACTGTACACACATCATAAAGAACAGATAGATGAAACTACTGTACACATATCATAAAGAACAGTTAGATGAAACTACTGTACACATATCAGAGAGAACAGATAGATGAAACGACTGTACACACATCATAAAAAACAGATAAATGAAACTACTGTACACATATCATAAAGAACAGATAGATGAAACTACTCTACACACATCATAAAGAACAGTTAGATGAAACTACTGTACACATATCAGAGAGAACAGATAGATGAAACTACTGTACACACATCATAAAGAACAGATAGATGAAACTACTGTACACACATCATAAAAAACAGATAGATGAAACTACTGTACACACATCATAAAAAACAGATAGATGAAACTACTGTACACACATCATAGAGAACAGATAGATGAAACTACTGTACACATATCATAAAGAACAGATAGATGAAACTACTCTACACACATCATAAAAAACAGATAGATGAAACTACTGTACACATATCATAAAGAACAGATAGATGAAACTACTGTACACACATCATAAAGAACAGATAGATGAAACTACTGTACACAAATCATTAAGAACAGATAGATGAAACTACTGTACACACATCATAAAAAACAGATAGATGAAACTACTGTACACATATCATAAAGAACAGATAGATGAAACTACTGTACACACATCAAAAAAACAGATAGATGAAACTACTGTAACAACATCATAAAAAACATATAGATGAAACTACTGTACACACATCATAAAGAACAGATAGATGAAACTACTGTACACACATCATAAAGAACAGATAGATGAAACTACTGTACACACATCATAAAAAACAGATAGATGAAACTACTGTACACACATCATAAAGAACAGATAGATGAAACTACTGTACACACATCATAAAGAACAGTTAGATGAAACTACTGTACACACATCATAAAAAACAGATAGATGAAACTACTGTACACACATCATAAAGAACAGATAGATAAACTACTGTACACATATCATATATACAGTTAGATGAAACTACTGTACACACATCATAGAGAATAGGCAGATGAAACTACTGTACACACATCATAAAGAACAGATAGATGAAACTACTGTACACATATCATAAAGAACAGTTAGATGAAAACTACTGTACACATATCAGAGAGAACAGATAGATGAAACTACTGTACACACATCATAAAAAACAGATAGATGAAACTACTGTACACATATCATAAAGAACAGATAGATGAAACTACTCTACACACATCATAAAGAACAGTTAGATGAAAACTACTGTACACATATCAGAGAGAACAGATAGATGAAACTACTGTACACACATCATAAAGAACAGATAGATGAAACTACTGTACACATCATAAAAAACAGATAGATGAAACTACTGTACACACATCATAAAAAACAGATAGATGAAACTACTGTACACACATCATAGAGAACAGATAGATGAAACTACTGTACACATATCATAAAGAACAGATAGATGAAACTACTCTACACACATCATAAAAAACAGATAGATGAAACTACTGTACACATATCATAAAGAACAGATAGATGAAACTACTGTACACACATCATAAAGAACAGATAGATGAAACTACTGTACACACATCATAAAGAACAGATAGATGAAACTAATGTACACACATCATAAAGAACAGTTAGATGAAACTAATGTACAACATCATAGAGAACAGTTAGATGAAACTACTGTACACACATCATAGAGAACAGATAGATGAAACATGTACACACATCATAGAGAACAGATAGATGAAACTACTGTACACACATCATAAAAAACAATAGATGAAACTACTGTACACACTAATAGAGAACAGATAGATGAAACTACTGTACACACATCATAAAGAACAGATAGATGAAACTACTGTACACACATCATAAAAAACAGATAGATGAAACTACTCTACACACATCATAAAGAACAGATAGATGAAACTACTGTGCATACATCATAAAGAACAGATAGATGAAACTACTGTGCACATATCATAGAGTACAGATAGAAGAAACTACTGTACACACATCATAAAAAACAGATAGATGAAACTACTTACACACATCATAAAAAACAGATAGATGAAACTACTGTACACACATCATAGAGAACAGATAGATGAAACTACTGTACACAATCATAAAAGAACAGATAGTTGAAACTACTGTGCACACATCATAAAGAACAGATAGATGAAACTACTGTGCACATATCATAGAGTACAGACTAGATGAAACTACTGTACACACATCATAAAAAACAGATAGATGAAACTACTGTACACACATCATAAAGAACTGTAGATGAAACTACTGTACACACATCATAAAGAACAGTTATATGAAACTACTGTGCACACATTCATAGAGAACAGATAGATGAAACTACTGTACACACTCATAAAGAACAGATAGATGAAACTACTGTGCACATATCATAGAGTACAGATAGATGAAATACTGTACACACATCATAAAAAACAGATAGATGAAATACTGTACACACATCTAAAGAATAGATAGATGAAACTACTGTACACATATCATAAAGAACAGATAGATGAAACTACTGTGCACACATCATAAAGAAACAGATAGATGAAACTACTGTACACACATCATAAAAACAGTTAGATGAAACTACTGTACACACATCATAAAGAACAGATAGATGAAACTACTGTGCCCACATCATAAAGAACAGATAGATGAAACTACTGTGCACATATCATAAAGAACAGATAGATGAAACTACTGTGCACACATCATAAAGAACAGATAGATGAAACTACTGTGCACACATCATAGAGAACAGATAGATGAAACTACTGTACACACATCATAGAGAACAGATAGATGAAATACTGTACACACATCATAAAGAACAGTTAGATGAAACTACTGTACACACATCATAGAGAACAGATAGATGAAACTACTGTACACACATCATAAGAAACAGTTGATGAAACTACTGTGCACACATCATAAAGAACAGATAGATGAAACTACTGTACACACATCATAAAGAACAGATAGATGAAACTACTGTGCACACATCATAAAGAACAGATAGATGAAACTACTGTACACACATCATAAAGAACAGATAGATGAAACTACTGTACACACATCATAGAGAACAGATAGATGAAACTACTGTACACACATCATAAAGAACAGATAGATGAAACTACGTACACACATCATAGAGAACAGATAGATGAAACTACTGTACACACATCATAGAGAACAGATAGATGAAATTACTGTACACACATCATAAAGAACAAATAGATGAAACTACTGTACACACGTCATAAAGAACAGATAGATGAAACTACTGTACACACATCATAGAGAACAGATAGATGAAAACTACTGTACACACATCATAAAAAACATATAGATGAAACTACTGTACACACATAATAGGAACAGATAGATGAAACTACTGTACACACATCATAAAGAAACAGATAGATGAAACTACTGTACACACATCATAAAGAACAGATAGATGAAACTACTGTACACACATCATAAAGAACAGATAGATGAAACTACTGTACACACATCATAAAGAACAGATAGATGAAACTACTGTACACACATCATAAAGAACAGATAGATGAAACTACTGTACACACATCATAAAGAACAGATAGATGAAACTACTGTACACACATCATAAAGAACAGATAGATGAAACTACTGTACACACATCATAAAAAAAGATAGATGAAACTACTGTACACACATCATAGAGAACAGATAGATGAAAACTACTGTACACACATCATAAAAAACAGATAGATGAAACTACTGTACACACATCATAGAGAACAGATAGATGAAACTACTGTACACACATCATAAAAAACAGATAGATGAAACTACTGTACACACATCATAAAGAACAGATAGATGAAACTACTGTGCACACATCATAAAGAACAGATAGATGAAACTACTGTACACACATCATAAAGAACAGATAGATGAAACTACTGTACACACATCATAAAGAACAGATAGATGAAACTACTGTACACACATCATAAAAAACAGATAGATGAAAACTTACTGTACACACATCATAAAGAACAGATAGATGAAACTACTGTACAACACATATAAAGAACAGATAGATGAAACTACTGTACACACATCATAAAGAACAGATAGATGAAACTACTGTACACACATCATAAAGAACAGATAGATGAAACTACTGTACACACATCTCATAAAAAACAGATAGATGAAACTACTGTACACACATCATAGAGAACAGATAGATGAAACTACTGTACACACATCATAGAGAACAGATAGATGAACTACTGTTCACACATCATAAAGAACAGATAGATGAAACTACTCTACACACATCATAAAAAACAGATAGATGAAACTACTGTACACACATCATAGAGAACAGATAGATGAAACTACTGTACACACATCATAAAGAACAGATAGATGAAACTACTGTACACACATCATAAAGAAACAGATAGATGAAACTACTGTACACACATCATAAAGAACAGATAGATGAAACTACTGTGCACACATCATAAAGAACAGATAGATGAAACTACTGTGCACATATCATAGAGTACAGATATATGAAACTACTGTACACACATCATAAAAAACAGATAGATGAAACTACTGTACACACATCATAAAGAACAGATAGATGAAACTACTGTACACACATCATAGAGAACAGATAGATGAAACTACTGTACACACATCATAAAGAACAGATAGATGAAACTACTGTGCACACATCATAAAGAACAGATAGATGAAACTACTGTGCACATATCATAGAGTACAGATAGATGAAACTACTGTACACACATCATAAAAAACAGATAGATGAAACTACTGTACACACATCATAAAGAACAGATAGATGAAACTACTGTACACATATCATAGAGTACACATAGATGAAACTACTGTACACATATCATAAAGAACAGATAGATGAAACTACTGTACACATATCATAAAGAACAGATAGATGAAACTACTGTAACACACATCATAAAGAAACAGATAGATGAAACTACTGTACACACATCATAGAGTACAGATAGATGAAACTACTGTAACACACATCATAAAGAACAGATAGATGAAACTACTGTACACACATCATAGAGAACAGATAGATGAAACTACTGTACACACATCATAAAGAACAGATAGATGAAACTACTGTACACACATCATAGAGAACAGATAGATGAAACTACTGTACACATATCATAGACTATAGATAGATGAAACTACAAACAAATATAAATAAATACCCGCTCGAGTATATAAAATTAGAATGATATGACCTCAACCAAAGACCGCTTTGAGTAATGTCTAATCCAAGAGACCACAAGTTATATAATAGGGGATAATATGTAGGCAGATTAGCTCAAATTAATCTTTAAGGCGTTAAGCTAGCAACTTAGTGACATAAGTGGACAAGAGATATTCTAGGTGAGTATTGAGTCTAGCTTAGGCTACTAGTTCTCGGCCTAGCACGGAAATATCCAGACCTTGGCCGTGAGGATTCTTAGCTCGTAGAAAATAGAACGTTAGACCTAATACTTAGCTACTATTTACTAACATGGGAATAAAATAATATTATGCTTTAAACTATGGCCGGAGCCACAAGCCCCATTAGCATCTTAAGGAGGACGGGCACTCACAAGTTGACCAATAAACACGAGCCACCCCTGGTATTTACAGGTTTCCACAAGTTGCCCACCGAACAAGATAAAGGGCCAACATCATGATAGCAATGAAAATAGGAAGCAAAACGTCCTAACGAGGTCTCTCATTTTTATACGGCCAGTTTAATATCACGAGGCCTGGTTATTTGAGCATCTACGGCTCCATTTAGAAACATCAAAAAAATAGGCCGTTTAGCGACTAGAAACTAAACTTGTTTTAGAAATACCAATCTGAAAAACGAGCATCGTGAGATAATACTCCACAGGGATTGTAGGCAAACAAAATGTAATACATATTAAATAATAGGCCTAATTTAATGTCTACGTCAACATCTGGGTCAAATGACTGAATAACTTTTTTACATATGTTCTGACCAGCCATGTCTAGCTAGGCAAAGGGGGAAAGGGGGAGACCAATAGTGTTAGATCCCTCTACAAATATGTTAGGTTCATGAGCAGTGAATACGCCGGCGCGCGCTTCACTTGTTTTAGAGTTGGTGAAGCCGGTCGTTTAGACGCAGGCCGATCAAATGTTTGCATGCAAGTTGGCGACGGACGCCCTCTGGCGAGCCTGGCTAGCGATTCGTTGAACCGGTAAGTCAAAGCAGGAAAACCATAATAGTTTCAGGTTTGTTGCTTTTTAGTGTTAATTTGGATTAATAATGCTTCTAACAGTGTTAAACACAATTAATTAGCTCGTCACAAGTTTATTACTCACTATCACAATAACAAGTTAAATATTACTCACTGTCACAATAGCAAGTTATATTACTCACTGTCACCAATAGCAAGTTATATTACTTACTGTCACAATAGCAAGTTATATTACTCACTGTCACAATACCAAGTTATATTACTCACTGTCACAATACCAAGTTATTGTACTCACCATAACAGTCAACAGTCATTGTAATCACTGTCACATTACCAATTTATTGCACTCGCCTGCACAGTCCAACAGTCATAGTTCTCATTGTCACCGTCAACAGTTATTGTACCATTGTCACCGTCAACAGTTATTGTACTCATTGCCCACAGTCAACAGTTATTGTACTCACTGTCAAAGTCAACAGTTATTGTACTCACTGGCATAGTCAACAGTTATTTACTCACTGTCATATTTAACAGTTATTGTACTCATTATCAATGTCAACAGTTATTGTACTCACTATCACAATCCCAAGTTATATTACACACTGGCACAATAGCAAGTTATTTACACATTGTCACAATACCAAGTTATTGTACTCACTTCACAATCCCAAGTTATATTACACATTGTCACAATACCCAGTTATTGTACTCACTATCACAATCCCAAGTTATATTACACACTGTCACAATAGCAAGTTATATTACTCACTGTCACAATACCAAGTTATATTACTCACTGTCACAATACTAATTTTATATTACTCACTCTCACAATACCAAGTTATTGTATTTCACTATCACAAAAGCTAAATATATTACTCCTGTCACAATACCAAGTTATATTACACACTGTCACAATACCAAGGTTATTTACACATTGTCACAATACCAAGTTAATTGTACTCACTATCACAATCCCAAGTTATATTACTCACTTTCCAATACCAAGTTATATTACTCACTGTCACAATACCAAGATATATTACTCACTGTCACAATACCAAGTTATATTACTCACTGTCACAATACCAAGTTATATTACTCACTGTCCAATACCAAAATTATATTACTCACTGTCACAATAGCAAGTTAATGTACTCACTTTCACAATACCAATTTTATTGTACTAACGGTCCACACTCCACAGTAATTGTACTCACTGTCACAATACAAGTTATTGTACACACTGTCACAATACAAGTTATTGTACTCACTATCCACAATACCAATTTAATGTACTCACTGTCACAATACCAAGTTATTGTACTCATTGTCACAATAACACGTTATTATGCTCACTGTCCCAATAACAAATTATTATACTCACTGTCACAATACCAATTTATTGTACTCACTCTCACAATACCAAGTTATTGTACAACTATCACAATACCAAGGTAATATACACACTGCTACAATACAAGTTATTGTACTCACTTACAAAATACCAATTTATTGTACTCACTGTTCCAATACCAAGTTATTATATACACTGTCACAATACCAAGTTATTGTACACACTGTACAATACCATGTTATTGTAAAACACTGTCACAATACCATGTTATTGTAATCACTGTCACAATACCAAATTATTGTACTAAATGTCACAATACCAATTAATTGTACTCTTTATCTCAATACCATGTTTATTGTACTCACTGTCACAATACCAAGTTATATTACTCACTGTCCAATACCAAGTTATTGTACTCACTGTCACAATATCAAGTTATTTTACTCAATGTCAGATACCAAGTTATTGTACTCACTCTCCAATACCTAGTTATTGTACTCTTTATCTCAATACCATGTTATTGTACTCACGGTCCAAATACCATGTGATTGTGTAACCCCCCCCCCTTCATATGATTTGATAGGTTCAAATTTCAATAAATAAAAGGTAGTAAGTTACAAGAGAGTTTTTTTTTATTCTACAAACAACTAGCAGACATACAAGAGCGAGGCACCCTAGGAAAGTCGAGTGACTGGCCGATAAGGGCCGAAGAAACAATAAATAAAGGGGCCAGACCCCAAGTCGTTAAGAAAAAACAGAATGATTAATACCAAAGTAGTCGTAATTAAATTGACCCTCGCAGAAGGCGACAAAACCTAGCAGGAAAGTTAAATACAAGTAATAGGTATAGGTCTACACGACCTGGCGATGCCGACAACTATATTGACATAAGTATGAATTTTTTATAATAGACTGCCATAGTAAGGCGCGACAGAGAAAATGATTTACCTAAACCTAACCTGTTACAATGGATCCCAATCAAATTAGTTCAATTAATTATTATTATTGTTAATAACCAATGTGCTGGGTGCACGGGTCGCGCCCCCCGAGTTGAGTAACAATTTAAAAAGAATCACAATCGAAACAAATCTTTTAACTTTTAGCAAGCAGAACAACTATTTTAAAATAAGTTACACGTTAAACAGAAATAATTAGCGCCCCAAGATGGCGCCTGCTAAAGTTCCAACCCGTCCGTGAGGCGGACACAACGTTAAGTACAAAGAAAAAGCTAGCGCATAAACCATAATGGTGACAGGCAAATCCTGCAGTCTCAGAGAAATATAGCTATTAGTAATCATGATTTATATTTAAAGTTGAAATTTAAAATTTTGAACAATTTTAACCCAAACATAATTTAGAAAACGTCGAACAACGACCTACGTCTAAATCTAAGACAAGTGTCTCACCTAATCGAGTGCAGAGAAATGAGTGACACCCACTACACAGTCCAGCCGTTATATACTGTACCAAAAGCAATCACGTTGTTCACAAAACGGCGGGAATCACACTGTGGCGAAGGGAGAGGGGTGTACGTTGCTTCGGCAGAAGTCTCGATTATTCTCGTGATAATTTCAAATCACGCGCCGGTGGATGAGTCTTGTTTCACTCGAACACAACCGCCCGGCGCATAAGGGTTAGCGCATCTTGACGTTCAATTGTCCGAGTCTTGCTCTAATCGGGCCTCGAGCCACGGGCGGTCAGTAAGCCGCGTGATGTTGAGTGGAGTTGAGTGTGCGAGTTTCAAGAAGTCGAGATCCAGCCCAGTCAAAGGGGACCAGATCAGGTGAGCCAGATCGTCCATGTTTGCATTATGTCTGTGACAACGTCACAATGTCCCCCCTTGGACGGAGAAGAAGGACGTCCTTAGCCTTTGGTGAAGACACGGGGAGGCGCCTTCCTCGATGTTCACGCTCACTAGAGGGTGGGTGGCGGCTCCGGTACCCTCCGAGGCCATTTAGGTGGCCAGATGCAGGTTCGGGAGATGACGAATAACTGGAATCCCGGGGGTTGACCTCTGCTTCACACGCTCACTCCAACACACCGTCATCCCGGTTGACAGGGAGACGGGCACATGCTCGTAAGGTGGCCCGCTTTAACCACCAGGGAAGCTTCATCGCCCGCCCAGTGGGCGATAAATTGACTGCCGATGAGTGTACAGGAACAAAGGAGGGGAAGGAAAGGGCAGGGCAAAAAAAAAGGGGGGGATGGAAGGCCGAATAGGTGAAGTCTCTGAGAACAAAAGTTTCACGTGAACACCACATCCAATTGTAAAGTTTATCAGTTAGCGCAGCCATCCTTGAAAGTTACTTGGCAGTTTCGTAGCATAACATTGTCTACCAGCACGAGTCACAGAGATACCCACAAACTCTGTTTAGCGACGACTTTCCACAATGAGGAAAGGTGGGTTTGCCGCTTCACACGCACTTAGAGGTAGTCCATCGGTGGGGCGAACGTTCTGCACCATGTACTTTGGACCCGACACACGCTTTATTATAAAACAGTCCAACACAAGTTTCTGCCCAAAGTCATACCTAGGCCCTACATACTACAAATTTATCCTAACAACACCAGGGGGTGGTACCCCTTCCCTTATATAAATTATATATACAACAATATAGAATACTAGAAACATGCACTTAAGAACGCAAAATTAAATCACAAAGGACACTTAAGCAAACAGACGACACACAGCGCGGGGTCAATTGACTCATTTCCCTGCAGCCTTTAGGTGGCTGACATGTGCTCTACGTGTCAAAGATGGGTCGGATACTTCTTTTAACAATACCGAAACAGGTGTAAGAAATCTTTCAATTGACCAGGGACCACTCCACTTATACGCCATCTTCGCCGAAGACTTGTCAGCAGCTGAGCTAAGAGGAAAACACTTGCACACAACAACGTCCCCAAGTTTAAAATGGGACAGGGTACGCCCTCGGGTTATAGGTGGCGGCAACCCTTTCCCTTGGGGACTTCAGGAGGTTAAAAAAAAGCTACCTCACATTTCTTTTCATAAGAACAATCACCTGCGTCATTAAGGAGTGGGTCAATATCCCAGTTAAAACAATAATGGGTGGTTCAAGGTCCCTATTGAGGAGGATAGAGGAAGGAGTGGCTTTGACTGACTCAATGGAAAGCGGCGTTAAAAAGCAATGTTCAAAACGTCTAATCCTGGGCCCAGTGGGTGTGATCCAGGTGGTGAAAGATCGTCAAGGCAACGTTTAGGTTACGATTAAACCTCTCTACATGGTTCGGCGATGGGTTGTACGGGCTAGTGGTAACGTGTCTTATCCCCCACGAAAAACACATATCTCCGAAAGCTTTAGAACGGAAACAACGGTCCATTATCACTTACTTGACCCTTGGGGTTCCTAAAATCGCCCCAAAACACGCCTGCACAGAGCATTAACAGTTGTCCTTGCCTCATGTTTCCTTTAGGGGGATGAGTATGACGAATTTAGAGAAGGCGTCCATTGGCAACGAGTATAGAGGTGTTCCCTTGGGTAGAGCGGGTAAGGGGGCCGACGAAATCAACAAAAACTTTCTCCCACGGTTGCTTACAACATCCGCGGAGTGAAACCCTATTTTAGAATTACGCGCGGTTTGGCCAATTGACACGGCTCACTTTGCGCACCCAATCTCTAACGTCTCTAGGCATTAAGGGCAAAAAAATTCCTTAGAAATCTTGCGTTCGGTCTTAAGGACACCGCAATGGCCGCCAAAAAGGGAGTCGTGGAAATATTAAGTAACATAGGCCTAAGTTTCTCTGGCACAAAATATCTTATCCTACCCTTGACACGAACTATTAAGGGTTTTAAAAATCTCGTAGTTCCCAACCTCTCTCCAACGCTTGATCCGGGAAAAGATCTGTCTGCAACACGGATCCATAATGATGGTCTTTGATTGAGATAAAGATTCGGGGAACCCGTATGGATAACCAAATAACGAGCCATCCTCCTTACGTTCTCCTACAGGTTCCTTATCCTCACACATCCTAGACAAACGTCGCGACAACATTAAGCTTCCCAGCAACGTGAGGGGGTAAAAAATTAACCCTGGTAGCTTCCAAACCCACCGCCAATTTTCCTAGTTTTTCGGTGATTCCAAATCCACGAGGGCCCAAATTTGTCAGTGTACAACTCAAACCGGCGAAGCTCTAGATAGTCAGGAACTTTCGATGCCCGAAGATACAGCTGGCATTCCTTTTCATAAAATGCATACTTTTTTTTCGGCAGGTTTAAATTCTGCTGGCAAAATTCTACAGGTCTACTTCCCTGGGAAAAGTCGTTTGAGAGAGAACCCCCCCCTAGCGCTACAGAGGAGGCATCAATGTAGTTGGAAAGGCAGAGAAAAGTCAGGCATGGTAGCACGGTGGCGACACTAGGTGGCGCTTAAGCGCAACAAAAGCTGCTGTTGGGAGAACCCCCAAAAATAAAGGTGGCACCCTTTTTTTTTCAAGGAGTTAAGGGGGTTGGCTAGTCAGAGAAGTTCGGGATGAACCTAGCGTAGTAGGGGCCACAAACCTAGAAACCGTAATACCCTTTTATGTTTTTTGGGGCGGGAAAACCAAGATAGGCTTAACCGATCCGGGTCAACGGCAGGTTACCCCAGAAATGATATAGCCAAGATAGGGGAAAGGATCCTTCGCCCATGTGACTTTCTCCGGGTTTACAGTCAACCCCGCTCCGCAGGGCCTCAACACTACCTCAACATGACGCAAATGGTCGTCAAAAGATTTGCTGTAAACGCAGATATCATCAAGGTAGTTAAACACGAATTTTTTTATTTCGGTCCGCCAAAATATTCTAAACTCACTAAAACGCTTCCCCCCCGAAACCCCTTATCCTAACGGCCTCGGTTGATTCGTAGACTTGCCAGGGGGTATAAACGCGGTAAATTTCTTAGACACTCTGAGAGAGCACTTCAGAAAGCTCGCATTAAGGTCAATCAAGCTGTAATAAATTTCTCCGCCAAGATGTTGGAAGGCAGACTCTATGCTAGGCAATGGGGTAGGGCGAACACTTTTTTTTATTAAGCTTTCTATAATCGCAATCAAGCGATGCCCATGACCTTTCTGGGAATATGAACGCAGGACTTGCGTAAGGGGTTTGGGGGACGGGAATAACCTCCTTTCGTTCCCAAGTCCATGATAAGATTTTTTAAATATCTGAGTTTGGGGGGTGCACAGGGTAAAAGGGACCGATTTAACAGGAATTGGCCTGCGCACAATGTCGTTTCGGCAAAATGTCGAACTTGCCCCATCTGTCATGATGAAGTCAGGGAAACGGCAAACAAACGATTATCGCTTCACGTTCCTCGGGCAATGGGGCCAACCGCGGGATGGTGCCCCAACAAAACGGAATTAACAAATAGGTTCAAAACAAAAAATATTCCTAAGCGTCTAGGTCAAGTTTGATCCAGTCCGAAAGAAGTCAGTCCCTAGAATAACATCAAAGGGGAAGTTTTTTGGATAAAAAAAGAATGGAAATTTCCCGCAAATCTTTTATCTTAATTTGAGAGCACTACTTTACAAACGACAAAATAGTCTGCCCATTAGCCACGGGCCCTAATCTTAGGGGCCTATAGACCTTTTAATCGATTTTTTGTCTTACCTTACGGCCAAGAACTAAAGGCATAAAAAAGAGTGACTTGGCTCCTGTATCTAAAAGAGAAACACAAACATTTTGGGCTACCTGGATCTGAACACCGGAGTAGGGCATGTGGTTTTTAAAACAAGGGGGCACGAACCGGACCCGACTACGAGCGCGCCCCAAAGTTTCCCGATCTTCACTGTCTCTGTCGTGACCCATCTTCTACACCGAAAAAAATCTCAAGGGGGCGAGAGGGTTTGCGGGGCGCCGGTTTCAAACCCGAAGAAGAAGTTGTCCCTGGAGTGTTAGCATCGCGATCGCCCGGTAGTCAGGCGCTAAAAACAAGGCCGTATTCAAGGTTCGGGATTGAACCCGTGCGCGCGGTTTAATGCCGCCGGCGCATGCGCCAAATTAAATCTCCTGTTTGGGAGCAGGGTTTTTGTTTTCAAATCGAAGAAGGGAAAAGGAAAAGTTCAAGTAACCCTAACCCGGTTTTCATTAAAAAAAAAATGTCGCCGGGTAGGGGTGACACATTTTTCAAGGATAATATCAACGATCAAATTTCCCCCAGAACCACTATTGGGGAACTTGAGTGGCCCCTGTATAGATAAAAAAAAAATCTCTAAAAGTTCGGGGGGTATTAAAAACCCGGAAAAAAATTCCTTCATAACCTTTCTCTAGCCCTATGGGTAACAGCGCTTAAAATTTTGGGGGCAAAAAAGGATCCCCCAAAAAACCTTTTTTTTAACCCCCGGGAAACCCCCGGGTTTTTAAAAAACCAGAATTTTTGGGGCCAAAAAAAAAATTTTAAAAAAAACTACCTTTCGTAATTTTTGACAAAATGCTCTTTTGGGGTCTCCCCCAAAATTTAAAAGGTAGCGGATCTTGCCCCTCGCAAACAGGGGTCCGATTAAAAAACTAAAGTACTTTTTCTGCCCCTTTTAAAAATGAAGGGGGGGAGGGGACCCCGGAAGGGGGTAAAGGGGGGGGATTCCCCCCCCAAAAACCCCTTTCCCAGCCCGTCCCCCCCATCCCCCCAATCTCCCCCCAACTTAGATTGAGCCACCCACAGTAGCTTGGGGGGGGAAGGAACCCCCCTTAATTTTTAGCTCAGCTGACAACTCGTCCCCTCAGGCGGTAGACAGCAGTTTTTGAGTGGTCAAGGGGGGACATAGCATTCCCCGGGGTGGTCCCCCATGGTCACGGAGTCATAAACCCCAAAAAAAAAACCCCGAATCGTCAAATCAATACCCCAAAATACGCGGGGAAAAGGGGGCCCTATTTTTTTTCTCCTAACAAAACCAAAACCCCATTAAGTGCCCCCCTAAAACCCCCGCGAGAGCAGGGGGGGGCCCCACTCCTCTCTTGAAACCCCCCCCCTTTTAAAAAGATTTATAGGTTAAAAAATTTCCCCAAAAATAAAAGGTAGGTAAGTTACAAGAGATTTTTATTTTATTCACAAACAACTAGCAACAACAAGACAAAAGGCCCCCAGGAAAGTCGATTTTCTGGCCGAAAAGGGGGGAAAATAAAAAAATAAAAAAAGGGGGCCCCGGGCCCCCAATTTTGGTTAAAAAAACAAAATTTTATTAATCCAAAAAATAGTGTAATTAAATTGACCCCCGCAGAAGGCGACAAAAAGGGGGGAAAATTTAAAACAAGTAATGGGGAAAGGGGCTACACGACCTGGGGTTTTCCCACCTAAAATTGACAAAAAGTTTTAAGTTTTAAAAAGACTCCCCTGTAAGGCGCGAAGAGAAAATGTTTTAAACCCAAACCTAACCGGGGTTTCAATAGACCCAATAAATTTTTGTAAAACAAAAATTTTTTTAATTTTTTTTAACCAATTTTGCTGGGGGCAGGGGGTCGCCCCCCCCCCAGTTTTAAAAAAATTTTAAAAAAATCCCCCTGGGGAAAAAAACTTTAAAAATTTTAGCAAGCGAACAACTATTTAAAAAAAGTTACACGTTAAACAGAAATAATTTAGCCCCCCAAATGGCGCCCCCCTTTAAAATTTTCCAACCCTCCGTGAGGCGGAAACAAAAATTAAGTACAAAGAAAAAAGCTTTTCGCAAAAAACCCTTTTAAGGGGGACAGGGGAAAACCTTCAGCTCCGAGAAATATAGCAAAAGTTTTAACATGAGTTTAATTTTTAAAGTTGAAATTAAATTTTGAACAAAATTTAAACCCCCAAAATAATTTTTTTTAAAAAAAACGAACAACGACCTACGTCTAAATCTAGACAAGTTCTCACCAACGAGTGCAGGGGGAAAAGAGTGACCTCACTACACAGGGGCCCGCCCCTTTTTAAAAAAACAAAGTCAATCACGTGTTCCCCAAAAGGGGGGGAAACACACTGTGGGGGAAGGGGGGGGGGTGTTTCGTTTCCCCTTGGGGGGAAGTTCCCATTATTCTCGTGGGTAATTTCAAATTTTCGCGCCGGTGGATGAGTCTTTTTTTTACTCGAACACAACCGTCGGGGATCGGGGGTTGCGCTTCTTGACGTTTTAATTTTTCCCATTTTTCTCTAACGGGCCTCGACCCGGGGGGCAGGTTTTAACCCCCCCTGTTTTGTGGAGTTTTAAAAGTGCGGTTTCCTTTAAGGGCCCGGTCCAGCCAAGTCAAAGGGGGGCCCGATTTTGGGGGAAAACCCGATCGGCCAGTTTGCATTATGTCTGTGAAAACGTACAATTTTTACTCACTTCACAATACCAAGTTATTGTACTCACGCCACTTACATTTTTTTACTCATTTTCCAAACCCCGTTATTTTTTCATCATCACAATACAATTTTTTTTATCAATTTAAATACCAAGTTTTTGTCCCCCGGACACAATACCAAAATTTTGAATAGTCACAACCAATATTGTCTCACTCCCAAAACCAAGTTTGTACTCACTGTCCCAATACCATGTTTTGTATCACTACCCAAAACTAAATTTTGACTCAAAATCAAAAACCAAGTTTTAAACTCATTGTCGCAGTCAAATTTTTGTACTTTTGCACTTCAACAGTTTTTGTAATCATTTACAGTAACATTTTTTG
Organism: Timema cristinae; assembly: GCA_039000515.1. Taxonomy (NCBI): domain Eukaryota; kingdom Metazoa; phylum Arthropoda; class Insecta; order Phasmatodea; family Timematidae; genus Timema; species Timema cristinae. Next base: position 44,078 of record JBCFYV010000235.1, read on the forward strand.
TCCCTGCAAAGTCGCTTTTATGTACTCATTGTCACCGCAAATTTATTTTCATTACCGTAAAAAATTTATTGTACTCATTGCACCGTCAAATTTTGTACCATTTCACCGTCAACTTATTGTATCTTGTCCCGAAAAATATCATTGTACTTACTTCATCAAGTCATAACTCATTCCATCAACATTTATTGTACTCTTGTCCCGTCAAATGTAGTACGCCATTTAACGTTTTTGAGAAATTTTCCGTCAACATTATTGTACATTGTCAAGTCTACGTTATTTTTCCTTGTCACAGTAACAGTTATTGAGTCAATTTTCACAGTCTCGTTTTTGTATCTTGTCACAGTTTACATCATTTTAAAAACATATCACTCTTTGCGTCTCGTCCCCCGGGGGTTTTTTGGTTGGAAGGTGGGTGACGGCACGGCTCTCACCTGGGAGAGGTCGGGGGGTAAAAATTGGGCAGGGAAACCGAAGTTAGGAACAAAAGACGTTAAAATGTGAAGTAAAGACTTTCGAGATGAGGGTTTGTGGGGGGGATCGTTGGGGAACCGTTATGTCTGACCTCGAGAGAAAAAGAAAAAGTAACGGAAACAGAAAACTTTGTTTACATTTGTTGAAAAGAGTGGAGCCCCAGAAAAAACGAAAAATTTAAAAACCCCACTTTTGGGCACCGACGCATCGGCAATTGGGAGGGAAATTCCCAAATGGTAAATCAAAAGGGGGTACAGTGAAATGGGGGCGAGGGGTTGGGTGAAAAAAAACGGAAAAAAACCCGACACCCTACACCGAGAGTAAAAGGGGAGCAACCAAAGGGGAAAAGGTAAAGATGCCAGAAACCCCACAAAAAGAAACAACGAAGAAGACAGCAAATCAACGGACAAAAAAGATGGACGGAGAAGGCCAGGGGACTACGCTGTGCAGCGTCGCGAGCGTTAAAAAAATCCCCAGGTATTCGGGACGCCGAGGGTGACTCTTTCAAAAAGTAAGTACACCATATCCAAACTTTTTTATGTATCTTTGGGGGAATGGAAAAAAGAGGGTATATTTTTAATAGTTTCACGCCGGGGTCTTTTAATTGGGGGGGATGTTTTTTTTTGGATAGTGGCAAAAGACAGTTAAAAAAAAAAAAAAAAATTTTCATAATTTAGTAAAAGGGTTACCGGTCGTCCGGTGGGACGAGATGTATGGTGGCCCGGGAAAATACTTTAATTGGGGTGTTTATTTTGAAAAGGAAGTAAAAACATGCTAACGGGTCGTTTTTGTTTTAACCATATCCGTGGGTTAAGAAAAAAACGTAAGGGTTTAAGAAAAATTAGGAGAGTTTGTTCTATTATTAAAGAGACATAAAAAAGGGGGAATTTTTAATACAAAAAGATAGTCGTGGAAATTGTTAATGATTCTATCCACACGGATAAATTTTCATTTGTCTGGTTAGCCCCTTGAAAGGCCCCTTGATTAACTAATCAATTTTTTAGTACCCAAAACCAAATTTAAACCCAAAAAATAGATTTTCTCGGCTTAAAAGTGATGGTTCGCGCAGACAAGGTCGGAACGATTGGCTTGGGGGAATCTTTTCAAAAAAGCTGCATTAAGAAAAAAATTGAAAAAAGCAAAAAATAAGTTTGATTATGTTTACCTTTAAACTTATAAAAAATGGGGACTTGGATTTAAAAGGGGGTGATGAACATATTTAGGGAGTTAAAATGTCGAGCTTCTTTTTTTAAAACTAAAATTGGGTTTTGTTTTTAACACAAGGGGGGTTTTTTAAACGGGGGGAACTTGTTTTTTTCAGGCCCGATCTAAATGAATATGCTTTGGTCTTTTTACTCTGTCAATATTTTTAACCTTTTTATGCGGTTTTTTATTTGTTTTTTAAAGGATTATTTTAAAAATTTTAATTTTGGTGGCTTTTATAAAAATGAATTTTTAGACATTGTTTTCTTGAGTTGTGTGGATCCCTCCACATATTAAAAAAAATTTGATTAGTTTACAACACGTTTGGAGGTAACATTTATACATTAATATTATTTTTCTTTATAGCCTGTATTTTTATACTTTAAGGGACCCAGCTTATTAGATTTTATTGTTCTCTTTTTTCAAAAAAAAAACTATTTGACATTGTTTCATTGATTCGGGGTCTTTCGAATATTCATTTTAATTTGAAGCTTGCAACACGTTTGGAGGTCAAAATTGTGTACTGCGTATCAATAGTATTTTTTCATAGTCAAACACTTATTTTGTACTCAATTACTATATAGTTTTAAATTGTGTGGCCCCTTTTATCGACAATCCAGTTTGCATTTTAAAATTGATTTCGGGATCTTTCGACGATTTAAGGAATTAACAAAATTCCGCACGTTTTTTTCCAACCCCCGGTAATTGAGTTTTTTTTTATTAGCTTAGGGTAACTCAAAAGTTTTAGGATAACTTTTCTTGGACTTAAACCCCTTTTTTTGGGGTTTGGGATGAAAAAAAAATTCTCGCGATACTTTTGGTTACGTAATTTCTTTTTGTGTGAATATACAAACTTCCCAACTTTGGGATTTTACGGTAATGTATTAGAATGTTTTAAGGGTATTACGTCGCTTGTAGGTTTTAAAAAATTTTTAAATCGTAGGTACGTAAAAGGGTCAACCCCCCACAAAAAATTTTTAAACTTTCAGGACTTTTTCAACTAATTTCTGATTTTTTGAAAAAGGTGGAACTAGGGTATGAGAGGGAAAATTTTTTTTTTTTTGAGGTTTTAAAAACCCCGTTGGGGTGGCAACCGAATTTTTTTTTTTTTTTTTGTTTTTTTACGTTGTCTTTATCCTTCATTGTGTTTAATATAATTTTTTGAGGTTAGGTAAAATAGTTTTTTAAAACAGATTTTTTGGTTAACCACACTGGGTTTGTGTTGTTTGGTTGCGTGTAGGGGGCCCGGGGAGAGGGGGCCGACTCGACTAGAAAAAAAAAGAATTTTCTACGAGTCTCTATAAGGGGGGCCCCCCGGCCCCCTCGGGCAAGATGAGATGTCAATTGTCAGAATTAGTGCCAGGAAGAGGACGGAGGGGAAGAACTAATCAACCGGGGAAAAGGGGACCTGGGTTTTTCTCAGAGGGCCCTTTTTATTATAAGTTTTGAAAGATTAAAAGAAGACACAAAGGGGGATCCGACCCGTACTCACAGGGAAAAAAGGTAACGAGAGTCAAACTTTTTCCGAAAAAAAAAGGGTCCCCGACGGGACCCCCCTTTTGGAAAAAAAAAGCAAAGAGGGGGAAAAAATTTCTCGATTACATGCAGTCTCCTGTCTTAAAAAAAGATCCCGAAAGGGAGGGGAAGGATTGGAACAAAGGGAATTTTTGAGGACGGGAAATTTTAGAGGGCCCAACCCAGTGGGCCCCGGGGAAGGGAAACCCAAAAAAAAGGGGAAACAGCCCCCAAAAAACCAGGAACTGTTTACGGACGGGGGAATGCCCCACAAACAATTCATTCTGGGGGGAAATTATCAACCCCTCGCGACGACCCGGTGTTGGAGACCAGCAGCAGGCGTCCGAGGAAAAAAGGGCGGTTTTGTCCCAATCCCCCCCCGTGAGGAAAATAAATTTTTACGGATAGGTGCAACCGGGGGGACTTTATCGAAGATAACCGAATCAAAAAATTTATCACTCAGGAAAAAGAGGGGTTGGAAGCGTTCCCGGAACTTTTCAGGAAAGGGGACTGACGGGCCCGGAACAACACAAACCCCTGGAAGCCTGGGATATTTCATAGGGATTTTTAGGTTGAACTTTTTCCCCCTTCAATTACTTAATGCGTTAAAGAAAAAAGGGGACAAAAGGGGGACCAGGGAAAATTGGGCGAATATTGGAACATTAAAACTTAATACAGCCACGGGGATTTTCATTACCGAGGGGCTAACGAATTTACAACAACCAAGCCAGAAATTAAAATAAACACGAACGGTCACGGATCGGCACTATAAAGAATACAGGAGGGGGCTACCGTTTCGAACTCACCGAGAGAGTTTTCCCCATACGGGGAAAACACTCCGATAAAATGGGTGTTAACGGACCCATCCCACCAAACAATCGGGGGGGAACCCCTAGGCCAGGGGGCCCACCGGGGGGGGCCCAAAAAGCCCCAAAATCGAGACCGCTTCCCGAAAAGGGGGTAACGGGGGAAGGGGCCCAACACCCCCAAGTACACCAACCAAGCAAGGAAGGGAACCGGGTGTCCACGAGGAAACCCGGGAAACTCCCCTGGGGGGCGAGATCCCCTGATAAGAAATTGTTCTTATGGGAAGGGGGCCGAATTTTCCCAAAGGGGGGGGGGGTTCAATTTGTTTGCATTTGGGAACCCCAAAGGAAAAAAAAAGCCCGCCCAAAGGAAAAGGGATAACCATTTCGTGGGGTGAGGTCAGAATAGAAAATATCTACGGTTGCTCTGTTGGATACAGGGCGGCGATAAAATCTTTCGGGAGACTTCTACCCCAAACTCCAAAAAATGGGCTAGTAAGGGAGTGGGGAATGAAATAAGGTTATTACCAAAAGGGCAACCCAAAGTTAAAGAAAAGGCTAAAGTATCGAGAAATAGGCCTTTACGTGGCCCCTTTGGTTTTGATTCCCCTCATTTCTCCGGGGGCCTCTTAGGGAAGAATTTTTAAGGGGAAAATTTTGGGCTGAAAAAAGATTTTCCAAAGAGGAGGGACTTTTTTCCTTTGCGGCCGGGGTTTGGGTACCTTTTTAGATAATAGATCCCTGGGAGAGAGGGCGGTTAGTATGGTGACGGCTTACGAAATGGAGTCGCGAATCTAAGGAAGATTCCGGTTGTGACAAGTAAGGCGGGTGTACCCCCAAAAAAAACACTCGATTGAAAAAAAATCCCCCCCCCGGGGAGATCCAAACCTTATTCTATGGCCGCCCAATTGCGATATTAAAAGACCACATAAAAAATTTTTTAAAAAAAAATATAAACACGCTCCGCTCCCTACGCTTTCCTTGTTTTTTGATTTCTAAAAAAAATAAGGGGGGGGGTTTTATGACTACAGAAAGCGAACCCCGGGAAAAAGATAGAGGGGGCACCAAGCCCCCATAAGAGGCGTTCAGTTCTTGGGGGGCCCCCTTTACACAATTATCACCTTAACAAGGATATTACCAAACCATTACCAGGGGGCCAGCCTTTTCGGCCTTCATTTGCAGGTTGGTTGACGATTTTAAGCCTTCCCTTTGGGTTAGCCCTGGGGCCCCCAAAAAAAACCCCAACGACTCTTAACCCATTTTTGGAGACAACAGCCTCTTTTTTTTCAAAATATTTGATGACCTTTGGGGTATCTAAAAAAAAGGCAAAACAGTGGAAAACCTGAGAGAAGTGCTCACCGGCTCAAAGGGAAAGGTTTTAAAGGTAATCCCCAAAAAAAAGATTCGAGGGAGAGATTTTTTTGGGGCACCATTATCGAAGGGGGGTTTTATTCCCAAGAGGACCCGGCGATTGGGATTTTTTCCCTTTACCGAAAACGGGACCAAAAATACCCCCTTTTTTTGGAATGGGGGGTTTTTGGACGGTTTATCCCCAACCTCTGTCAAAAAAGGCGTGTTTCCCAAAAAGACGGGGAACCCCCCGAGGCAAACCGGAAGGAAGCCTTCCTAAACCAAAGAGGACCCCCTTTTAACCCCCCCGGTCCTAAAGTGGCGGTTTCGCGGGGTTAATTCAGACAACGCACGCCCAACCGGTTGGGGGGTATTTCCCCCAAAAGAGGGGGGCTTCCCGGACTTATGCCCTAGGGTAACAAAGTCATGAAAAAATATCCTACCTGAAGGGGAACTTTGGGGGTAGTGTTTGGGGCGGGGAAATCCGAGGTATTGGGGAAAAACCTTGATACTTGTACAATCAGGCACTGTGTGGCTGCTGAACACCCCAGACAGATAGGAAAATTGGGGATGGTAGGAGGTTAAAACCCCCTAGATTCAAATAGCCAACCCGGGAAAGGGAAACGCGTTGCTGTGGCCTGTCTCGAGTTTGAAAAGATGAATTGGCGCCACAGAGGGGAAAAAAGGGCCCGTTCCCGGGGGATTTTGGGAAAATGCCAAAATTTTTTCTCCTTAGGTTAGCGAAAAAAAGGGCCCCCCTTTGAAAGATTTTGGGGATCTTCTGGGAAAATCTGTGCCCAAGATTCAAATGCAAAAGGGGGTCCTATTGACTAAACCCTGGGAAAAAGGGGTTTGGGGAAGGCGTTTTTTCCCAATACATATCGGTCTATTCGGTATTACCATGAATGTCCCTGGGGGGGACATTTGGGGATAACGAAAAATTGCGAAAAAGGAAGGTGTTTTTGGGAACGTATGAACCAGGAAAAAAGAACGCGTAAGGAGTTGGGGGAGTTACCCTCCAAAACCGGCCCAAATGACAAGGTTGGTCGTCTGCTCGGAATAAAAATTTTCCAAAAAAATTTGTTTATTGTTTTTTTTGGGCCCACCCCATCGAAGTAGGAAAATACCTATTTTGACGGTATAGAGGATTTACCAAGTACGTTTGGATGAGCCCCCTCGGAGGGCGACGCGGAGGGGCATTTAAACTATGGAGAAAACATTTCCCGAAATTTTTTTGGGTTCCTTGTACTAAAACCGACAACGGGGTCAGTCCCGGCGGGGGCCTTTAGGGCATGTTTCGCGAGGGGATTTATTTACTATTTCCTTAACCCAACCCCTCCCCCAACGGAAAGATTCCCCCGGAACCTGAAAAAAAGCACCATTGCGACACCCCCGAATCTAGGAAAATTTGGGTACGAAGAAGTGGCTACAACCCCATTTAACACAGCTAACCAGCCAGGGGGGCCCCCCTTGAGCTCTTACTTTTGGATGAGCCTTAAAACCCAAACAATCTCCATGGGAATATTCCCAAATGGGAGAAAAAAAAACCCCCCCCGTCGCAGACGCCTTGGGCCAGGCCGGGGGAAGTCTTAAAAGGGCCCTGAAACGCCCACGGAAAAAAGGTGGGGGGGCCCTCCCACAATGGGGGACCGGGGGTTTTGGGGTGATAACAAAGCAAGCGGTAGAAGGGTACTGCCCCAAATGACTTTAGGGGGCCGCCCCACTATTATTGAACGGTTTTTTGACATTTTTCGGTGCAATTTAAAGACTGGGTCGGGCGGCTCGCACGGAAAGCCCGTCAGCCAATTGAAACCTATAAGGTTTGTAGAATCGAAAGGAGGGTAGAGGGTTCCCCCGGGTAAGTCCCCCCAATTTTATAACTTGTGATTTTGTACAATGTTGTTTTGTTTACGTGGGCCATTGCATGTTTGGTGAAACGGGCGGGGGTTTAAATTTTTAAGTTAGACAAAATTCATGTATTTTCGATTAAAAAAATTTTTTATTCAGTGGCCATCGGGGGAAATTCCTTTGGTTTCTGCTCGAGTTTTAATACTTTTATTTATATGGATTTAAGAATTTTTTGATATTTGCCTTTTGTTTTAATTTAAAAAAAAAAAAAAAATTTGTAAAAGGGGGGGATGGGGCTGTCACGTCAAAAACCGGGGGTTTGGTTGGAATGTCCCTAGACGGGGCCCGGGTTCCCCTCTGAGGAAGGTAGGGTAAAAGATTGGGGAGTGAAGCCGATTGAGGAAAAAAAAGGACTTTTAAAGGAAATAAAAACTGTTCGGGGAGAGGGTTAGATG
>JBCFYV010000236.1:0-99697 GCA_039000515.1 Timema cristinae
TAAGCACGTAATCTCAGTAGAGCATATGTATATTAACAAGCTAGTTGTGATATGAGGCAGCTCTGCTAACCTAGCCCCTACCAACAAAGCAGAGGCGCTGGGATTATAAACCTCAGACATGGTTAGTAGCTGAGCCCACAATCAACAAGGAATGTTGGACCGTGCAGCAGAGTTATTATTTACATCGGGCAAGTGCTGGTTCAGTTACATGAGGAGCCGGATACAGCGCAACAACCCTTACTAAGCGGTAAAAACTATTTACATGGATTTATCAGATACGGCGCCAGTCTACTGACGAGCCACAGTCCCATGTTGAGCGACCCACGGGTGCCCATCACCAAAAAATATAACAAGTAATTAATACAGCTACAGCTGAGCTCCATGAGGGGCAGAAGCGGCTCATGAGCTGAATATTCCATAACGCGAGTGTTACAATGCATGACTAGATTTAAGCTTCGGATGGACACCTACTATAATAAGAACGATAAAGTTGTGTCGGCTCATTGCTTAAAAAATATTGCATAGTAACAAAATACGTGTTTTTTTGCATTGATTAAACTTGTAAATTTAAAATGAAACTATATTAATAAAAAAGTTACAAGTTAATATTTAATTTTTACAATAAGGACGGTAATTTCAATTAAATTTAAAGTAAAATAAAACAAGAAATACAAAGAATTATAGTTGTTTGAAGTTATCATATTCTTATAGAGAATAGATAATGTTCGACTACACGGATCAATATTTACAAACAATAACGGGCAGATAAAATTTGATATTTTATAATTAAATCATGTCTGAAACTGTTGATAAAAATGTTCAGTAGCTGCTTGTAGAATTGCTCTACTTATTGTCCTCGAAGCGACCTCTCACCTCCAAACCCCTCTTTGGCAACAACTATCTATTCATCTTTTTTTTGTTCTGATAAGCCATGCTTCTCCCCCTTCTTCCAACATTTATTTTCCTTAGGTAAACCCTGGGTTGGACTCTCTGTCTGTCACTTGTTACTACTATTATCTCCAAAACCTCAGTTTCTTGTAAGGTTCTTTTGAGTATTTGCCTGATCAATGTTAAAAGTTTATTTATAGAGTAGGCTTGATTATGTTTACCTTATCCAATAATTTGTGTAAACAATCTACAGTGTTTCTTTGATTAATACAAAAACTTTTTATTATAGAATTATGTTTTTTAGCCAAGAAAAAATATTCTAGCGATACTCCGCAATGGAAAACAGAACATTTGTGTTACAGCAGGAAAACCAACTCAAAATATTAAAAACTCTTTGGAGGAAACACAATACCAAAGCAACAAGCGAGTTAAAAAACAATACCTATTTTGCTTACTTTTTTGTTTAGTGTTGGTGTTTGTAACATATATATTACTTGCACAGTGGTTGAGTAGACTAAATATGCTCAGTATAGCATTGCACTCTATCGCTGTTGTCGGGTGAGGTCGAGGTTCGAATCTGTTCCAGGTGAATTAGGGGCTTATCCTGTGATTACCGCCTCGGTGGCGTAGATTGGCTACCGCGTAGTCGTTTAGAGCGCCGACTGCTGAGGACGGGAGATCGAGGTTCGAATCTCGGTTGGGTGAAAACTGGGGGGGGGGGTTCCTAAACTGGTCTTTCCACATCTCCCACCACGCAATGGCGGTGACTCACCTTCTTAATTCTCAACCTTCCCTCCACATTCCTTATCCCTTAAGCGTGAATTAGTACCTTAAAGCGTATACCGAACGGGTAGTAAGGATCGCGGTGCTATACATAATAATATATAATAATATCATCTGTGATTTATCAATGGTTTGCACTCCTCTTATCGCTTATTGCAGGATCAGATTCCTCGAACTACCTTGGTAACCAAAACGGAATAGATATAATATTAGTTTGTGGTCTTTTATAAAGGATATTGTATTTTAATTTTAAATGTTTGACAAAAAAAAAAGACAACAAATCTAACAATATTATTTTCCAATAAGCCCAAAACAGTTCGGGTTAATCGATAAAATTATACCAAACATTATTATATGGATTAGGTTAGAATTATATAATAGTATGTAATAAATTTTTTTAGGTTATGTTGTGTCATTAATTATAAAATATCATCCCCGAATATCATGTGAATTTTCTTGGATGTGTTTACGATAGGGTGCGGAGGTGGTTGTTATTTTCAACTTTGTTGCCGGATGATTTATGACATATACACAATAATGTTTGCTTGCAATTGCCATTAGTTTTTTAAAACATAGCGCCCAATAGTATTTAGTAGCTCACTGATACAAAGTGTGTAGGTTACTGATTTGTTTAACATTTTAAGCTATTGCTATAATGACACTAAATTTAACCAAGTTATGTTTCATTTAAGAGTCACGGAATGGATATTCTACTTTTATATATGAGGTTGTTTTTGTCTACTTGTACCCACGAGATAAAAAAAAAAAGTCCCTAACTAATAACATACGGTTTATTCATTTCAATTTAACTTGTAAACGGAATGAAAGATTGCACTAAAAAAATGCAATTCAATATTACTATAATACAAGATATATAATTTTATTTAAAATAAATAAAACTTTAAATACAAATGAATAGTTCAAGAAAATTAAGGCATTTTCTCTGACAAGTAGAGGATTTTCTACACTCAAGACAGGTCAAGACATTATCATGCATTAGACTCACGTATACTTGACACTATGGTGATGGAGGGGGGTGTAAAGGAGAGACTAGACGAAGAGACCAAGAATTTTTGTTGTTGTTATAAGCTTTATTTATGAAATGTCAAGATTTATTAAATTAAAATGCCCACTATTGGAAAGCTGTGTACAAATTCAACCTTCTAGATACTGGGGAAGGAAGTGAGTTAAATAAGGACTCGGTCCTCGGCAAACAAAACGGCCATTACCTGAATGCTTAAACAATTGATAATACACATTATCTATCAGACACTTATCCTTAGACTATGTCAAGAGTTTTATTAATAGGCTCTGTATTAGGACAACTTGTTAAATGTATTAGTGTATATATGTAACAGATCCCCAAAGGAGAACAAAACAAGTAGTGCCAGTGAGTGTACGTCCCAACCCCTTACTCTCCATAAGAACTTCAATATCCTTGTATTCGCTGGTGTGGGTGGAGGGGCTACGTTCCTTCTTTGGTGGATATGACTTTCATGATTATTTTTTCACAACTTCATTTAATTTATCATCCCTTATTCTCCTTCACTCTCACCAAGCCATGCCCTCTCAAGAAATTGCATTTACTGTCTTTTTATTTTATTTCATATAAATAGTTTTGAGTTACTTTTAATTATAGTGTTTTTAGCGTAAAAGGTCAATTAAGGGTCGACACGTAGTTTAAAACATATAATATAAATAATACATATAATATATAATAATAATTAATAATAAATAATAATACGTTTTTTTAAGAACATTCTGTAGGTAAGTTTTAACATTAAAGTATTAGTTGGAAAAATGTTACTATAATGCCAACTATTGCTTCATTTTTCTTAAACAACTTTTTGCCAGGGCTTTGGTACCTTCTATTCTTCTCTCCATCATTGCTCATTTAATCACAGGTGAGAAAATTTTACCAGTGAGGAGAGAAAGTAACAAACAAATTTTGTTTTTAATATGTTTGATTCTGAAGAAAATATATGTTATTAATTTTAAGTTTTTTTAGTCTATAAACAATGTTTCAGTATGTTCATTTTATCATCATTATCCAAGATGAATGCTATTTTTTTTAGTTAGATTACTTAATCTAGTATAAATTACAGTATACCGCTCGGTGGGTAGTTGGCTAAAACTCGCGCTAGTGTGTGGAGCTCGGCCGCCAAGTCGGGGAGATTGAGGTTCGATCTCAGTCGGGTGAACTGAGGGTGGCTTTCCAAAATGGTTTTCTCCACTCTCCCTCCACGCAAATGTGGGTTTTCCCTTCTCTAATTCAAAACCTTCACAATTCCATCCTTTAGGCAGTTATTAGTACACTTTCAAGGTATTAAACCGAACGGGTAATAAGACGCGGTGCTAAATAATAACCCTATTGTTTGAACTGTCGGTTTTTATTTCATGTTTTTGAAAACAGTGTGTTTGAAATGAAAGTTAAGCTTAAAGTATTTGTCAGATTATTGACTTATTCTTTTTACAAAATATATATGTGAAGTAGTCCATTTTGACAGTTTCCAAAATTCCCCACCTCCTCCCTCTTTTAAGATCTCTAAAATACTAAAGTGATTATTTAAACGTATAGTTTCAATTCATAAAATATGTTGAGTATACAGACACTTTAATTGGATATGGCTATACTAGAGATACACACTCATCGCTAACTTCTAATTTTAAATTATTGTTATTACTATGATAATATCGTGACTTTAGCGTTAGTGCGTAAGCCGAATGGGTAGTAATGACATGGTGCTAATAATGATAAGGATATTACAGAGGGTAATATATAAAAGACTAAAGTAAAAATGTGCACCCATTTATTGGAATAATGATTCCACTTGGGTAACTCGAAAAAATAGTACTTAGGAATGTGGAGCCATTGTCCTTTGAATTCGGACGACATTTAATATTTTTATTATTATTATTAATTATTAGCACACGTCTTACTTTTTAAAACCCCGTTCGGGTTTATACCGCACTTACCGCTAATGTGTAATGGTAGGGTGATTATGAGATGAAATGGTAGGACATACAGTTTAACGTGGAATCCGTAACCACCGGTGGGAGACCTGGCATTCTCTCATCATTCACATGATGTTGTGTAGAGGTGAAGGGATAGGGTTTGGTAATCAGAATATATCTTTGCCGGACGAGGATTGAACCCCGGCCAGGCCAGCATAGAAGTCTGAGTCACCTTACCCCTAGACACCAGGTCTCCGACATTCTAATTATAACAACGAGATTGCGCTTCGAAAACTCCAACACTACTCCTTAGAGCGGAGGGTGGGCCTAAATTTTATCCCCGTGTAAACCACATGGACATTATGTGTGGTCTCTAGTGGCAGCATGTAACAAAACGTCTAATTAACTAAATAAATGAACTTTTTTATCACGGAAAGATGCATATATTTGTCATATAACTATATAGCTTCGATACAAAAAAAAAAGTAGCAAGATAAAATTAATGTCATAACAATATACAAACTAAATATGTTATGTACTCAGGTTGATACTTAGTACCAAATGTTGATTAATAATCTCAAATTCGCATCGTTAATGGGAATTTATGCAATGTCCAAAATCCTGCACTAGTTTGTCCGAAGTCAGGATTCAGCTTGTTCGTCCCTATAATTCGCGAAACACTTTGTAGATTTGAGTATGTAAGAGAGACTGTTCTTTGCTTTGTTAATGTTCATGCATGAGAAAAGTCTTTCACAAATATTGGTTGAAGCATTAACACAAACATCTTTCTGGCAAACTGTTTTCCAAATTTAGACACAACTTTCTCTTACATGTGATGCATACAATTCAGTAGTTTCATTTTACTTAAGTCTGCTTAAAGATTTGATTAAATTCAAAATGGAAACTCATTGATTTGATCTTACGAATGGACATTATAAACGAGCTTTTCTCATTGTTCAAATGTCTAAAAAAATGCACTGATTATCTATTTAATTGACAGGTTTTGTAGTAAAATCAACAACATTTTTAAAATTGCGTGCGGACCTCAAGCGGCCCGTGGGCCGTAGCTTACACACCGCTGCCTTAGAGAGCATCTATCATGTAGCTTTTTTTGGTTTATGTAGTAAGCAACCAAAATTGAAAGGATTTGGGGGTTGTGGCGGTCCGGGGAGTAATGACACTCCGAAAAGGGGTAGGCATCAACGGAGCAGTACTTAGAAACCCACACCACCCCGCCCCCGAACAACCAAACACACACAAAAGATAACCTTCGGGGGTTGGTGTTGTTACTTGCCTAGCTACAGCAGCGCAGCTCCCGGTTGTGGTGTTAGCACATGGTACTTCTTGGAGATAGAGGTTTTGCTTCAACCTCGAGATGTCATGTCCGTATCTTATACCACGGGCCAAACATGAGAGCATGATCGGACCACGGTTAACCTGCCCACAACCACAATTATTGGGTCTTGACTAGTGAAACCAGTTAGGTATGGATCCCAGGACCTCACATACATGAACAATCTCATGCCCTGGCAAGATAACCATTGAGTTTCATCGATGGGCGATCGTGTGGTGCCCGGGATTCACGCACATCCCCGTCGTGAAGGCTGGCCAAAATGGCTCCGTCTCCCCTCTATGCGAGAAGCCTGACGCACAAGTGTGTTAAAAACTAGTTCTCCTGATAACGGAGACTCAACTCCATTACATAATCTATACAATAGATAACCCATAATTATCATAATTAGTGTCTCACAATAGACCACGGGTTTTATATCTTTTCCATAACTTATGCATAATAACATTATCCTATATCCATCCCTTACAAGTTGTTGACTAAACCTAAAAAATAAAACCCCCCAAATTTTTTAATTGAAGTTTACTCCGTTATATCATGACCTGGAGTTGGTTAGTCCATAACTTATCCTGTCAAGAGGAACCCATTTTCTTGGCCCGTAAGTCCACCGTTGACCTAGATAGTTTTTACTTCGACCAGATTGAGGATGCTAGTAGGCAACGTCGGCTGAATGGTGTCCTATCGTGTTCATATTTCTTCACAAGCAGCTCTCGGTGAGTATATAGTCAGTAGAGGCCCACGTGGTGGAGCGGTGAGTATGAAGTGGAGGGGGAACTTCCCGATGGTTCTAGAATATGAAATGCGTCGGCTGACGGCATTCATGGAACTCTCAGTTGGTTTTGTACTCGTCGTCGAAACGCGGAGTTCTTCACCAAGTGGCCGCGCGCTCGCGTCACTTGTTTCGATCTGTGTTGTTTTTTCTCAGTGGACATCGGCTCGAAGGAAGTGTCGGCGAAGTTGGTATTGTAAATAAACTCAAAAATACGGTTATGGGCGTAGCATTTTAAAACTAGGATGTCATTGTTATACTTATGATTGACTGGCGAATCCAAACAAAATATTCGTATTTTACGTTTGAACGGGGACTAAACCAGATTAGCCCGTGTACATCTGTAATAGAGGACTTTTTTGAAAAATCCTTCCATCAGATACAAGAACGCATTTGCTCACTTACATTCTATGAAGTTTTAATGTAGTAGTCATGATACACAAAGAAAGAGAACAATGCTGTGGTCTTATGTAGTTTGAAAAAATGTTGGTTTCCGAAAATATCAGGAGCCAGGAAATCGCTACATGCTTTCCATCAATAGAACCATAACAGCCAGCGGAAGTTATCTGTAAGATTTGGACTACTGACTGGATGCCACAATTTAAATTAAAAAAATTAAGTTGAACACAAAATATATTTCATTAAATAAAAAAATGAAATAACAAAATTAAGTTTTACAATAATCATTATGGTTGTACTTTGAACGCTTGATGCAAACAATTTGACTTTGCTGAATGTGAAGTTTTGACTGTAGCTACTCGGCTGGAGCAGGTAGAAGTTTTTCTAAGGGAGAAAACAGCTAACACAATTATTAGCATAGGGAGTATTAAACTAAGTAAACATATAAAATTTATGATCAGTCTTATTGAATGGGTATTGTGATAAATATCTTAAAACATTTCGGATAATGATATGCAACAGTAAACTCTGTTGGATAAACAGGTGTCAACAAAACAGTACTATGGCTGGTCTCTTTCCCTTCTGGTTCTGGCCAGAGCAATCACAATATGTAAATTCAAATTATAATGGACAATCACATCTAAGAGCATCAAAAAAACAATAGTCAGCTACATAACAGGCAAAAGAAAAGGATTATTATTTGTCGCAGACCCCCACTATGTTCTAGGTGCATCTCCCTGGTTTGAAACCACCGCGGCTAATACAGCACGGAAAGGTGAGTACTTGCCAAGCTAAGATATTCGTTTTACATTAGAAGATAACAGTGATGATGGAAGATAAACAAGGACAGACTGCCTGTTGCTCAAGCCATCTTAATTACACAGATGACACACGTACGAACATGCGTCCATGGGAAACATTGGCTTCAAAATAAATTAATGGAAACTTGTGGAAGTTTTGCAGTCTAAGACTATTACTTTTTCTCAGCCCATGGCTAATGAAGTAAATTACTGTATCATAGGAATTTACAGAACAAAGTAAACTTCAACTTGATGTGCATCACAGTTCAGTCGCGCACCTTTATCTTTCCTCCGCATTGCACCGGCCACTCACCCACCCTCGCAATTGCTAACCACAGTCTCTGAGCCGTCCGTGACGACTCCAACCTCAGTACACAGCGCCTCTGGAACGTGTTACACCAGGCCGCCTATTGTGAGTCGCAACGGGTGGCACAACTAGACCAGGTGAAGGCCGAGCTCTCGCTGAGCACTTAGAGGCGCAATTAGTACCGACTGACACCCGTCAGACCCGGTGACGTTTGCGCACGTTGGGCAGGTCATCTGCGCTGGTCTCGTACCGACACTGGATGAACCCGAACCCACGGAGGTGACAGAAAAGTCACGGGCGATAGCCGCTCTAAGACAAAACAAGGCCCCCGGATCCGTCGGTATCAGTTACGCGGTCTCAGAAAGCTGCCCTTGGATGGCGATTAACTTCCTGTGGAGTTATTCAACGCGTCCCTGTTCCTGAGTCACTTCCCGAGCTCTGGAAGCATGCCAACGTCCTCTGCTTTCATAACGGGTTAGGACACGGCCCTAGCTTTCGTCCTTTCCGACCGATACAGCTAGCTGACTGTCTGTAGCAAGTTGTTCGAGAGACTAATAATGACGAGACTGACCCGGACATGTCGCGAGGGGGCATTGGTGGACAAGCAGTTCGGCTTTCGGGGCGGGACACGTAGTCTCATCAACTTGTCAGCTCGTGGAACAGGTTCCGTTGGAATTCAACATCAACAGGCTGACTGGTGCGTCTTTCTTGACGTGGCAAAGGCTTCGACCGTGCTTGAGCCACGTGGGTCTCCTTTTCAAACTCCCTCTCCCTGAACCTGCCCTTCTACCTAGTTTAAGGTTGTTCAATCTTATCTTTCCCATCGCACCTTTTCCAATACCTTTGGGAACGCCACCTCCCAGTCAGAAAGGCATCCGGGCTGGAGTGACGCAGGGTTCCATGGTGGGCCCGCGCCTTCAGTCTCTATGTGAACGACATTCCAAAATCCCAGGCACCGAGTTGGCTCTGTATGGCGGACGACACGGCTCTTGTAGCAGGAGTCGTGGCGAGGGCAGCTGGGGAGAGGCGACTCCAGCGGCACATGACGCAGTTGGAGGGGTGGCTGAAACTGGAGACCTCTAATATTAACGTGGGGAGAAGAGCCACTGCAAATGCTCTTACATGGAAAAGAAAGTACTAAGGTCGGCTCACCGGCTATTCGGAGAACAGATCAGATGGCGGACAGTGTTAAAGTACCTGGACTACGACTGGCCACAAAACTGACCTGGAGACGACAACTGAACGAAAGGACTCAACAAGCGAGGCAAAGGCTGGGAGTCACTTAGGCACTGCCTTAACATGCGTCCCCCCCCTCCCCCCCCCCCCCCCCCCCCCCCCCCCCATCCCTAGCGCTCTGTCTACAAGGAAACGGTCTGTACGCTGTAAAGCAGTGAGGCGTATCCTCTGACTATGCGTGTCCCGCTTTGGAGGTCACTGGCGGACAAGTATATGGGAGGAGTGCAGGCGTTCATGCTATGTCTGAGGATCATTGTGGGGCGCACCTTGGTATGTCCAGAATGAGACTCTTCATCCGGACCTGTATATGCCTCTCATCAAGGACCACTTCCGAGGAAACTGGCGCTGTCCTTTCTACGCCGTACTTCCCGGTGCCACCAATCATCTTATCACCAGTGGCTTGGGAACTAAGTAATCGACCCTGGGGGGTGCCATTCGACGTCCAAAGTCCCTGCTCGGTTAAGCGAGATGTGTCAACAGTGGTTGGAGGCTCTACCCTGCCCCCCATAGAGTAGTGTCTCCGCACTAGTTATCTCTAAAAAACCCTTAGTGGTTTCCTCAATTTCTTTACCCCCTTTTTTACCCCATTATTACTAATATTATATTGTAATCTCTGTTTCATTTGTTCAGAACTTCGCGAAAACGCAACAACCCGTTTTTAAATTTTGCGAACCACACGGTGTGACCATGGTCGGTACGTGTGGGAAACTTGCTCTTCGTGCTCCCCTTCTGGAAGGCATCGGAGCATGCATTTTGTCTGTGTGATAGAGTGTATGTGGAAAATGTTATGGAGTGCAAGGTGTCGTCCTGCCTCCTTACGTGTTCCTGGCTGTTCTGAGCATTTTTGGCGTCTGCTATTCTACGGATCGTGTCTTCGGATGGAGCCTGCGTTGATGGTGAAGAAGGTTGTTGGCGTCGGGGGTCGGGAGAAGACCTGGTCGGATGAGGCGAGGAAGAAACACCGGGCCCGGGAGCGACCAGACCCCGGCAAGAAGAAGTTGGCTCGGCGAGCGAGGTGGGATCCGCCGTCACGACAGGCGTTGTGCTGCCCGTCCTTTCATGGGGAAGTAGGAGTCTCCGCTCGCGGGGACTGAAGGCTCTCCGGTCAGGAAGGAGCCTCTTGCGGGTGGCCCTCTCCGGCGGCGCTATCGCCGACAAGCCGAAGGCGGGAGCTTTAGAGGCAGCTGCCAACTTCGAGGGGTAACAAGCTGTGGTAGCTGCCGAGTCGGAGGGGCCTCGCTCCATTTCCCGAGCGAGCGTGGCCGCTGGCGAGGTTCCAGATGCAAGAGTCGCACCACCCGGGTGACAAATCGGCCTTATTTATGGGCCACAAATCGGCCTTTCTAGTGCCTACAAGGCTGGCGTGACACTAATTTTACCGGTGGTAGAGTGGGGCGCAGTCCCACAGCCAAGCGGGTGGAGGTAGCGGGGCCCTCAGATTATTGGAGGTGAGCGTGTGTAGCAACACCCAGTCGGTGTAAACCTCGCTTCGGGTGAAGTTTCGGCCTTTCAGGTCACAACAACTCGGCCAGCAGTGACTCCGCCACCTACATGGCGAGGTGGGAGCAAAATCGGCCAAGGTGAAGCTATCGGGGCCCTCCGCTACGTAGGCGCGGGCGTGCCGATGCAGATCAGCCGGGCTTCCGGCACGCACCTTCGGCCTTGGCTTGAAAGGACAGTGCTGGCCCCCTTCAATAAGCGTCGGCAGGGTAAAAATGCCGATTGCGGGCGAAGCCCAGCGGGGCCCCTCCGACTACAGGAAGGTGAGCGTGAACGTTGATGGCCATAAACAGTCGGGAGGCCTTTTTAGGGCCGAAGACCGCAAATTAAAACCGGAGAGGAATTGGCGAAAGCTCCCGTCAGCTCGATGGGTGGAAACCATAACGGTGCCAAGCAAGCCCTGACAACAGGGGGAGACTAGCCTCAGTTCCTTCCGCCAGTAAAGACCGCTGCAAGCGGCACTAGACGCAAGCTCGCCTAAACGCAAGGGTCTCAAAAAAAACCCGCGTCAACTCCGGCACCTACCGCCATGGGGTTCGGTGGTGTGAAACGCCCGCTGAATTTTCTTAGATTCGGAAGCCGGTTCGCACGCTTCGCGCGTGTTGACAAGCTCCCGTGTGAGTCCGGTGGACGTGGAGGACTAGTCTTCAGGACCAGACCTCCCGTTGATGCATGAGAGTCTGAAGACAGGGGTCCGATGATGGTCCGAAGGATTTTTGGACAGTAAGCCCTGCCGAAGGGGGAAGGCCGGCTAAACCAGGAAGCTGCTGGGGGGCAACACTAACCATTTAGGCGGCAGCTCTTGTGATGAGAGCGAGAAGCCAGCGAGGCCTGGGGGCCAGGGTGCGCCAGCGCTGGGGTAAAGGTGGGTAGCCGCGTGATACCTGCGGATAACACGCAAGCGATGTATCTTCCCCAGACTTGGTACTAGTGCTTGGGCCGGCTGCAAAGCGAAGGGGAAGATCCTCCCATTTATTGTGTGAGAACTGTGGAGGGCTACTCCAAGTTGAGCGAGGGCCATCCGGTCCAAGGTTTTAGCGAAGAGCCTGTGGAGGCGGTCAGGCTGCCAGAGGACCGAGTGCGTTCCATGTGCGGGTCGTGGGGGATTACCGCGCCCTCCAGAAAGTTATTGCCAAGCTTGGGGATACCAGCATTGGTCCTACGAGCTGGGAGGAGCTTGGTCACCGGGTCGTGGTGAAGGGACTCCTGACACGGACAAAACCCTTGACGACATCCAGGAGGAGCTAGTGGGATGGGTTTCCCGTGATATCCAGCACGTGTGCAGATGCTCTCCCAATGGAAGTGAGGATCAGAATGACCGGAGAAGACAGCGGTATTGCCGGAACTTTAGTTGTCTCTCTGACGACCGGAGAGCACACCGCAAGAGGATGTATTCGCCTATCAGTCTGGTGCGGGCTCCGCGTCAGGGTGGAGAAGTACAAGATGTCTCCAGGCCGGCCCGGTCAGTTGCTAAGAAACTGTTCTGTAGTGTTTGCGTCTGTTGCCGCGAGGGATTGCCGCGCTAACCCTAGGTGTGGGTTCTGTGTGTGACACCACGAGAGTGGCGGTGCCCGGAGGTGAGACGGATCTCCCCGAAGTGCCTGCAATGCTCAGGAGCTCTTTCCTCGGCGTGCGGGGCTGTCACACGTACATGTCCTTGCGGGCGGAGGGAATTTGCGGGTCTCCAAGCCTCAAGAAGGGAGGACGGTTGGGGCTAAGTGAAGGATCAGAAGCCCTCGGCGCACGTTGCGGGACGAGAGAGCGAAATTTACATCCAGCTCCAACACAAGCCACTGGTACAATCGTATTAGCCAGTGTGCTGTCAAAGTGATTTACCATCCACCTCAGGCCGAGGCACTAACTGCCGAAGACCTACCAAAACTGAACACCGGTGGAATCCAGTTTCTACCCATTTGTCGAGGGCTCCACGCCAAGAGATTCCGCTCCTCTCCCTTATCCACAAACCACATGCCATCCTAAACCCTTCCAAACCTTCCTTCCACTCCCACTCCCACCCTTGTCTCCCCTGTAACCCCCACACCGGGATTGATGCTTGCAAAGCTCAAATTGCATGAGCTACTCAAGGGTATTACGGGACTGGCCCATGGGACTTTTTCATCGAGTTCTTGCTGAAGGTCCAGAGGTCTCCGAGGAGTAACCGTGGCACCTGGTCATGGAGCACATCATCCTATCTACCTGGTCTGTCTCATGCAGTGCACCTAGAATAGAGGACCACCAGTGTCTGCAGGAGATCTTCGGTCGCACTCTGAACGCCAACGGAGTCGTCAGGGGTAAGAAGGCTGAGCTGAAAAGTTTCTTGGCATAAGCATCGTGTCGATGTAATGCTGCTGGAGAATCCCAATTGCGCCTCCGCGCAATGAGGTTCTCTCGTTAGCAGAGTTTTTATGCCTTCGTAGTGACCCGTGCAGGGTGGATGTGGGAAGGTGGGACGCGGTTCTGGTCCGAAGGGGCTTGACCACCACGTGTCTCACTTCTCCCCTCCAACACATGGAAGCAACACGGGCTATCCAATGGTGGACCTCGACTGCCAGTGCGTCTCTTTTCCATCTACTACTTCCATACCAACCGCGGTTCGACCAGGCTACCGAGGGCTGACTTGGAGGGCTGCTTCGAGGTTCCACGCTGTTTTAATCTCAGGTGGTGACTGCAACGACTATAGGCTACCCTTCTTGGGGCTCTAGTTTTATGTGAGTCGTGGCGGATTTGCTCGCGACGACATAGATCTACACGGCCTGTGCGGCTGCGGGCCTCCGACCCTGCCCACATTCCCTTTCAATTCACGGCTATCTCCCGGGACGTCACTAGACTTCGTTGTCTCCAGAGGGATCAGAAGGCGGTTAGTGCTGAAGTAGCTGAGTAGACTCGGATCACAACCCCGTTCTCGTGGAACCTGGACGCGCGAGTGTCCTTCCATAGACCCCCCCGAAAATACCCGACCTAAGCGAACATGATTGGGACAGTTTTACGAATTGTGTTGAGACGAGAGGGTTGGGACCCACCCCTACCTTTTGAAACAGACAGCAGAAATCGATCGCGGTGCGGTGTTCATATCATCAGCCATAAGGGGTCTGCCTCGAGCTTCCGACGACGAGGAACGTCTAATAGAGGGCGCCACAGGCTTTCTTTGCCCGATCCTATCCTCAGGCACGTCCGGGAGCAAAAATCGGATGAGGAAGGCTGGCAAATCTCGAAGGGACCCGGTAGACAAGGCCAGCTGGAGCCGCAAAGTCCATATGGTTGGGAGATGGTCGAGAATATCGGTGACAGTGTTGGGAGGCAAGATTGAGAGCCTGTGCGTGAAGACAGGTCCTTGTGGCAATTGACAGGAACTTGATGTGGCAGTCCCCGCCACCAGAAGACAGCCTAATTGTGAGTCGCCCCCCTCCCCCCCCCCAAAAGGGGTGGCCAACTCCAACCCAGGAGAAGGCGATGCTATCGCTGAGCACTTAGAGGCGACACATATGTACGTACCAGACAAACCGTCAGACCCGGTGCACGTTGCGCACGTGGCGCAGGTCTTCAGTGCGGTCTCGTACAGACCCTTGGATGGAACCCGAACCCACGGAGATGACAGAAATGTCTCGGGCAGACTCGCCGCTCTAAGACAAAACATTGCCCCTAGATACAGTCGGTATCAGTAACGCGGTCCTCAGGAAGAGAGCTGCCTTTGGAGGCGATTATCTTCCTTGTGGAGTTATTCAAACGCCGTCCTGTTCCTGAGTCACTTCCCGAGGCTCTGGAAGCATGCCAAAACGTCCTCTGCTTTCAAAAACCGGGAAAGGACCCGGGGCCTTGCTTCGTCATACTGACCGATCTGCTTGCTCGACTGTATGGGCAGTTGTTCGAGAGGACTAATACTGACCGAGAGTGACCGGACTTGTTCGCGGAGGGGGGCATCTTGTGTGGACGAGCAGTGTCGGCTTTTGGCGGACACTCTACGTCTCATCAAATTGTCCGGCACGTGGAAACAGGTCACGAGGAACTCAACATCAACAGGCTGGACTGGTGCTGATCTTTCTTGACGTGGCACAGGCCTTCGACCGTGTTTGGCACGAGGGTTCCTTTTCTCAAAACTTCCTCTCCCTTGAACTGCCCTTCTACTCTAGTTAAGGTTGGTTTCAATCTTATCTTTCCCATCTCACCTTTTCATAACCTTTGGGGAAACGCCACCTCCCAAGTCAGAAGCATCCGGGCTGGTGTGCCACACGGTTCAATTGGTGGGCCCGCTGCTTCTTCAGTCTCTATGTGATCGACATTTCCAAAATCCCCAGGCACCGAGTTGGTCTGTATGCGGACGAAACGGCTCTAGTGCGGAGTCGTGGCGAGGGAGCCGGTGGAGAGGCGACTCCAGACGCAATGGACGCAGTTGGGGGTGGCTGATAACCTGGAGAACAATTATTAACGTGGAGAGAGCAGTCCGCCTCATTGGTTTTCACATGGGAAAGAAAAGTACTTCAGGCGGCCCCTCTCCGGCTGTTGGAGAAAAGATCAGTGGGGGAGTGTTAAGTAACTGGGACTTTGATGGAACCACAAAAATTGAACTGGAGACGACACTGCCAAAAACGAAAGAATCTACAGGCGAGGCAAGGCTGGGTATGTCCTAGGCCCCCTGTTATCAGGCGTAGCGCCCTGTTCTCAGGATAACGGTCTGACGCTGTACAAGCAGCTGCTCCAGGCCGATCCTTAGTATATGCGTGTCCGCTCTGGTCACTCTTGGCGGACACGTATATGAGGAGGATGCAGGCGTTCCAGTGCGTATGTCTGAGGATCATTGGGGCGCACCTTGGTATGTCCGGAATGAGGACTCTCATTCGCGACCTGGATATGCCTACCATCAAGGACCACCTTTCGGAACTGGCGCAGTCCTTCTACGCCAGAATTCCCGGCGCACCTCTACCTCTTATCACAGGGGCTTGGGAACTAAGTCATCAGACCCTGGTGGGTGTCATAGACGTCCCAAAGCCCTGCTCGGATTAAGCGAGATGTGGTCAACAGTGGTTTGGGAGGCTCTCACACAGCCCCCCTATAGAGTAGTGTCTCCGCACGTAACTCTAAAAACCCTTAGTCGGTTTCTCAATTTCATTTCCATCCTTTTTTTCACCCGCCATTATGACTAAAGTATTTTGTATTCTCTGTTTCTTTGTTTCAGAAACCTTCGCGAAACACGACAACCGTTTTTTAATTTTGCGATACCACACGGTTGTGACCAATTTGTTTCAGGTACGTGTTTTGGTAACTTGCTCTCGTGCTTCCCCTTCTGGAGATGAGGAGCATGCGCTTTTTGTCTGTGGTCTGTGTCTGTGGAACTGTGTTTAGAGTGAGTATTCTCTGAGATTTCAAACCGCATCATGGTATTGTATTGAGCTGCATTTTCAAGGCAAACCGCAGCTGGTCTTTTCTAAGTCAAATCTTGCCTTGTTTTAGGCAAACCAGTGCAATTTTTCTGGTAGAGTGAAACACTCTAAATCCCCAGTTCACGCCACTACTAGTTGAAATCGAGACAGACTTGTCGGTGGAAAATTCTGTGTTGATACCTACACGGTGCCAACGAAGCCACAGTAGGCGTAAAGCGAGACCGGCTGCGAAACAATAACTCGCAGGTCGGAGTCTTCTACGGAAAAACACCCTCAACACTAACAGATCCTCCCACACTGCTCAGAGGGAGGGTACCTTAGCCCTTCACATCTTGCCACTAGCCTGCCTTTCAGGGCTGAGCGGAATGTCCGACCCGACCATCACAGACCGAAAACTCAAAAAAACGGAAACGAACATGGACCACGCCTCTACAGACATTCAGACATGAAAGCTCGACACTGACGGACGGGAACTTTCTCGATGGCCAACAAAGTAGAGACGGGAAAAGAACATTCAGACCCACAGCATCCCCAGACAAAAAAGACCCAACAGGTTGTCGAACAAGTTCGAACGCCTGAAAAGGGCCCAAAAACATTACTCCCCACACCAGTTGACAGAACACAGACAAACAGCAGATTACAACAACCACCACCCACACAAGGAACACGTTACCCGGCTCAAATAGTGGACACTAGGAACGCAAAACTACGCTCAAATAACCAAGGTAGTGAAAGGATAGGAGGGGACATTAAAATCACGTACATATCAAACGGAGCTTGAAAAATGCACACCACCAACAAGCTGGATACGCCTAATAAACACCTTACTGAAGGACTAAAACAGGAGTTACACACTTACACGAGTGACGAGGGACGAAAAATCTCAGTTAAAGTTGTAATTGTGAGTCGGATCCCTTCCAACCATTGCTACCACTGACCTAGAGGCAAGAATACTGTAAGACTGGGATTCCCGAGTGGACTGACGGTGAGACAATTCTCCAGGAAGTCGGCTGTGTGGACAACACGACTCAGGATCAGTAACACTTCTCCTACTTTCCATGAGACTCTTAAGCAAAGATCACAGACACGTAACTCAATCTATCAAGTTAAGTTCATCCAACCGTATCAGAGTTAGAAGGCGGCCAAGACCCACCGATCCTACGCCCAAGAGTTCAGGCAAAACAAACACAAGGCCTCCCACAACAAGAAGCCGGTTAAACCGGTTCTGACATAAATACTTAATTAGCTACTCAAAGACTTAAACATAATAAAAATCATAACACATTTTCAAACATTACCTCAATATACTCAGAAAACAACAGATCAACAGAGAAAATGTTTATATGATAGAGGGAGTGACTGACTACTTGTAAACCAGGATGACTAGACAACAAGACGCGGACCAAGGACATTCTACGCGTTTTTATATGGAACCGCGAACGGGATACTGACGCAGGCTCATGAACTAGAAGAACTTTTTAAAACTATGATATTGACATAGGACTAATGAACAAAAACACATCTAAATCAAAAAAAAGAGGCTTAACTTTTTGGCTACCATCAATACAGAACAGATAGACCCGGCAGAAGTGGCGGGGGAACAGCAATTTTCATCAAAGACAATATTCCCCACTATCAACATATTTTTCAAACCTTACTGAATATAGAAGCAACAGCAGTAAAAGTATATACAAAGAGTGGAGGTATCCTGATCGCGGCCATATATAAAACCACCGACTAAGACATTACTACAGAGCGACCTAGACGAACTTACGAACTTCGACAAGATATTCTTAGCAGGGGACATGAATAGTAAACACCTGAACTGAATAGCCGACTGACCAATAGAACGGATGCATACTAAACGATCACGCGGACACTAAGGGATACACGGTAGTCGGGCCTGGCGTAACCGACATTTTAAACCCTCAAACCCACTACATAGACCAGATGTATAAGACGTGGTCTTGAACAATATAGGGTGACACCGGAAGAGCTCTCAGTACTTAAAGAACTGGACTCAGACCACAACCCTATACTGTGCGAGATCACAACAAACACAGAAATACAGATAAACAACATTAAAAAAACTAAAAACTACAACTAACTGGGAAGGGTTTAAAAGAACACTAGACGAAACAGTACCCGACAACATAAACATCACGACCACTGAGGAAGCAGACACTACAATCCAACTCTTTACAAGCACAGTACAAGAAGCATACAGGACCAACACCGCAATAGAACAGGAAAAACACGACTTGAGACGCCAACTCCCAGACCTCGACTTTCTGCTCGCCCAGAAACGAGAGGCAAGGAGAGACTGGCAAACATACAGAATACCACAACACAGAACAGCCTACAATAGACTCACTGCACAAGTAAGACGTACAGTTAAAACTATTAAATGCAACAACTGGAACACATACATCACTGACGCTGCCATGGACCCCAGTAAAGTCTGGAAAGTCACAAAACAGCTCAAATCAACCGCAACAAACGGTCGGTACCTGCTAAACACGGGGGGCACAGTATGGCCTGTACAAGCTCAGAGAAAGCGGAGGCCATAGCCGTGACTCTGGAGAAACAGTTTACACCAACCAAAACCGAGAGACGCAGACTTCGTCAGGGACGCGCAGAGATCAGTACGGGAATACCTATTTAGACCAATAGTGTCACGGGTAGACCTAATAACACTTGATGAATTAAACTACACAATGAAACAATTCCCAAAAAATAAAGCGCCAGGCCACGACAGACTATCAAACGAAAACACTACAGAAATTACCACCGAGGGCAGTAATCACGCTACTGACAATATTCAACGCGCTACTTACGCTTTGTCACTTCCCAGACGTATGAAAACTGGCGACAGTAATAACTCTTCCTAAACCAGGAAAGGACCCAATGTTCCCTCAGAAGAGAAGGCCGATTAGTTTCCTCCCCACTATGAGCAAACTATTTGAAAATTAGTTCTAAAAAGGATAGACAATTTAGTGAAAAAAATATGATCATCCCAAAAATCCAATTCGGTTTCAGGAAAAATCACTCGACTATTCACCCCGTACTAATTTAATTGAGGACGCCACAAAGCATTGAAGAAAAAAACCACACCGTAGAAATATTTCTAGACGTTGAAAAAGCATTCGACAGAGTCTGGCACATAGGACTAATTCAAAAACTAATTAAATTCAACTACCCACAATGGATCATCCACATTATCGCCAGTTACCTGCTCGAAGGAAGTTTCAAGTAGTCATGGACGGAGCGAAATCACCAGTACACGAGATAAGGGCTGGGGTGCCTCAGGGATCTGCACTAGCACCACACCTCTATAGCATATATATTCAGACATTCCTACCAATCCACAAGTAAAAGTACGACTCTTTGCGGACGACACCATGGCCTACACCATATATAAAATCATAAATTTTGCCAGCTTAAAAATGCAGAGGTACTTAGTAGAACTACAAATTTGGTTCACGACTTGGAGGATAAAAGTTAACCCCACAAAATCACCAGCTTTGATTATTAGCCGAGGACGCAAACAACTCCCAGCACCACTCACTTTATTCGACACAGAAATACCTGTTAAAAAAGATACAAAATATTTAGGCACTACAATAGACTCGAAACTAACCTGGAGAAGTCACATAGAGAACACAAGAAAAAAAGCCACTGGGAGATATGTACAATTGTACGCTCTATTCAAAGGAAGGGAACTAAACATCCATACAAAAACTGTCTTATACAAATCCATGATACAACCGATTATACTGTACAACTGCGCAGTATGGAGCTATGGAGCCAAACACCTCACAGATAGACTACAAAGCACACAAAACAAGATACTCAGAACCATCACTGGAGCACCCTGGCGAACTAGAACAACACACCTATATGAAATGACTAATTGCAGACAGCTCCAAAAAATATACAGGGAAAGGGACAAAAAACTCTACGAACAGGCACACACACACACTAATGACATAGTACGGGAACTAGGACGTTACGACCCTGCTGAGAACAGACGCTACAAGAGACCACGGCTGGCGTAGGAGAGCATTATTATGACTAACTAAGTGTCTATTATAACCTTGGAAAAAAAAATTAAAAAAATACAAATCCCTGATCCTGGTTTTAGAAATAAAAAAATAAAAAAAATTAGAGTAGTAATTATCCAAATGACAATCGACTACGCCAGATCAACGGGATCTACGACAAACCAACACCTACCTATCCCATCCTTGTTCCAACCACAGACCTGTCATTCACAAAGTCACTCATTTCATGCCATCACAAACCTTATTCACGGCCGGACGCCACTGGATAACCGCCTAGGTTGTCTACTAGCCAGAGGATAATACTGGCGCCGGGGGCGGCCCCAGATGGGGAATGGAAATGTATCCACCTTACTCCCAAATCCCAAGAAAAGAAAATCCTACCCCAACAAGCAATTCTTTAAAATCTTTGCCACCGCCGGACTCCACTGGGATAACCGCCTAGGTCAACCTTCTAGCCAGAGAATAACGCTGGCGCCACTGACGGCCCAGATGGGGAATGGATATGTAATTTATCGCGTCAAACCTTTCCCTACAGTCAAGTTAAACCTTTCGATCCTCCTCCCGGAAATCGACTCATGAAACAACAACAATTCATCATCATACCTTATACACACCTTCCCACATCCCAACAAAAGAAAATCCTCCCCAAATCCCGAAACCCAGCGCCCTCGTTCACTATCACCAATTTCACTCACAGTGTCAATAATTATACAATTGTTTGTACAAGGTATTAATTCAATCAAGAGGCCAGGAGTCACGAAAGTGACTCCATACTTACACAAAATAAGCCCTTTCACAGGCGGCCTAGCTTGGCATCAGAGTCAAGGGAGAAATGTCCTGCGTCGGGCTACAAAATCACCCCACCTGTAGTATTCTGCAGGCTCATTTCATCTGTCCCCTTTCATCAGGTAAATAAGTTCATTCGTGAGGTTAAGAGTCATGACAATGACTCGGGACTCAAACAACAAATCAGCCCTTTCATTGACAACCTGGCGTGGCATAACTGTCAAGTCAGATGTTCTATGTCGGGCAACAGCCGAACGGCAGCTGTGTTTAGAATGGGAGGTCAAAGGGTTTGTCCTGCCTCCCTTTATAACGCTCCAGGTGTCAACCTCGAGCTGAGCAAATTGTCAGACGACAAATAACATCCTCGGGAATCCTTCACCAACACACAACTAAACTCGGGACAGACGTGCCGGTGTTATTTGCTATAGCGGGAAACCTATCGGTGACAACAAGCTACAGCAAGGAGTAAAGCGGGACTGGCTGCGAAGCAAAACCTCGCAGTCGGAGTCTGTCCTCGGGACACCACACAACATACAAAGTCCACCACCACTGCACAGAGGAGGGACATTAGCCCTTCCCACTGGCCACTAGCCTGCCCTTTTCAGGCTGAGCGAAAGGGCCGCCCCGACACACCACCACAAGATCACGCGACTCTGACATGTCTTACACTTCGACCGGCATCTCAGACATGGAGGCTGACTCAGGCGGACAAGGGACCTTCACAATGGCAGACGAACTGGGACGAAAACGAAAAACGCAAATTCAGACCACGAAGACAAACATAGACAAAGAAAACAACTTTGACAGTTACAAACAAGTTCAACCCCCTAAAAAAGGGCCGAAAATAACACCCCAACACCAGTCGACCAGAATCTGACAAACAGCCGACCACAACAACAAAACCACCACACAAAAGACACGTTACCCCCAATAGTGACGCTAGGAACACAAAATTTATAACAAGCCCCACTAAACTAGCCAAGGAAGTAGGAAACGAGATTAGGATCACTTAAGTAGCACACGAACTTAAGATTACACAACAACTAAACAAGACTTTGATCTAGTGCAGCACCTACTAAGGCATGAAAACAGCGTTACACACATACACTCTACCTAGGGACAACCCGCTGAAGGTAGTCATCAAGGGGCTCCCTCCCAACATGGCAACCGGGACATCCAACAAGAACTAGTGGGACTAGGTTTCCCGGTCACAGACGTCAGACAGTTCACCAGAAAGACACAAGCAGACAACAACACACAGACCGTAACCCACTGCCAACTTTTCAAGTCACTCTCGCCAAGAGCACCGACACAACAAACATCTAAAAATAGACTACATAAATCACACGAGGGTCAATATTGTAAAAGAAATTAAAAAAAACGACGGAACATCTACGTAACAGACCCCGAAATAGATTCCAGCAAAACCTGGAAAAACAAAAACAACTACAATCAAACAAAATAGATCAGTCCCGGCTATACACGGCGAAAATGGCATTCCCCTACACAAGCTCGGAGAAAGTGGAAGCCATAGCCGTGACGTGGAGAAGCAATTTACACCTAACGAAAACCCCCAAAGACCCAGATTTTGTTAGGTACGCTAAGAGATCTGTAAGGGAATATCTAAGCAGACCTATTTGTCACAGGCAGACCTAATAACATTAGAAGAACTAAACAACACAAAAAAAATACCCCCCAAAAAGGAAAGCGCCAGGCCCTGACCGCTACTTAACGAGACAAATTCAACAATTTCCACCTAAAGCCACCTAACGTTACTCACATTCTCAACCCCCTTTCTCTCGCTGGTCACTTCCGACGTATGGAAACTGGTAGAGTGATAACACTTCCCAACCGGGAAAGGACCCGATGTTTCCTCAAAACAGACGGCCAATAACCCTCCTCGACCCCTCAAAAAAAGTATTTGAATGATTAATTTTAAAAAGACTAAACCCTTCAGCGAAACTCATATATTATCCCCCAAACTTCAATTTGGTTTAGGGAAAAACATTCCACTATATACCATCCTAAATTTAGTCGAAGATGCGACACAAGCCTTCTCTCAGAAAAAATTTAGTATCGATATTCTTAGACTCAAAAAAGCCTTTGACAAATTTTTTGGCATATAGGTCTCTTACAAAAATTAATAAAACTTGGGAAACCCCATACCGTCGCCATTTCCAAACGCGGAGAAGGTTCCACGTGGTGATGGAGGGCGCCAATTCAAACACACACGCCATAAAAGCGGGGTCCCCCAGGGATCTTCACTCTCACCTCACTGTACAACAGATACATTTCCGACATTCAGTACACGTTCATACCAAGGGTAGACTTTTTGCAAACGACACTATGATTACACCATCAACAAAAACATCAATACGCCAGTCTTGCGTGCAGAGATACCTGGTTTAAATTACAAGACTGGCTCAAAGCTGGCGAATCAAGGTAACGCTGCCAAATCCGCCGCCATAATCATTAAGTCCTAGAAACATTCATCTACCGCCCCACTAAAACTATTCGATACGGAAATTCCCATTAAAACAGAAACAAAATACTTAGGAGTCCAATAGATTCAAATTAACTTGGAGGAAACCATAGAGCCATAATAGAAAGAAAGCCGGTTCGCCCAATTATTCCATTTTAAGGGCAGGGAGTTAACCATCCACAAAAACAATTCCTAAAAGCAGTGATCCAACCAATAATATTATATAAACTGTAAGCATGGGGTTATGGGCTAAAACTACACAACAAAAACTTCAAACAACACAAAAAAGATACTGAGAAAATCATTGGGATCCTGGCACACTAGAAACACAGACTTACACACGACGAAAAATTGTAGACAGCTTCGGAGATTTATAAAAACCGCAACAAGAGATTACAGCAGACAGGACACGCACACAAACGAAATTTTAGGGACTTAGGACACTGCGACCCTGCATGGAAAGGTTTTATACGACCCAGGATGGCGTAGTTGAGCTTTAAAACTAAAAACTATCTATTATAAACTTTAAAAAAAAAATACCAAGAGAGAAAAAAAACATTATATGTTAGACTTAGCCTAGTTTTGAATTTTAAAAAAAACCCACATGTGACAAAACAACTTCGCCCCGGGAAAGACAACAGACCGCCGACAAACTACACATAACTATACAGATCACCTTTATTCAATCGCTCAAATTTATTTAAAATTACTACTCAGTCACGGCCGGACGCCACTGGGGTAACCCTAGGTTGTCTACTAGACAGAGGATAACCTGGCGCCGGGGGCGGCCCCAGGGGGAATGGAAATGTATCCACCTCACTCCTAATCCCAAGAAAAGAAAATCCTCCCCAACAACAAACTCTTTATTACCCTTTGCCCACCGCCGGACTCCCAGGGACAACCGACTAGGTTTTCTACGAGTCAGAGAAAACGCTGGCGCCGTGGTCGGCCCTGATGGGGAATGGAAATTAGTTTCCGCGTCAAAAACCCAATCCCTACAGTCAAGTTAACCCTTCGATCCTCTTCCCGAAATCGACTCATGCAACTCAACATTATCATCATACCTTATACACACCTTCCCACATCCCAATAAAAAAAATTCTCCCCCAAACCCGAGACCCAGCGCAAATCGCTCACATCACCAATTTCACCTCACAGGGTCAATAATTTTACAAATTTTTTTACAAGGTATCTAATTTTATTCAAGAGGCCCGGAGTCACGATATGACTCCGTACCGAACATAAGATCAGCCCTTCCAGGTGACTTAGCTTGGCGTTTCTGTCAAGGTGGATACTTGCGTCGAGCAACAACCATTACCTTTGTATTCTGCAGGTCATTTCATCTGTTCCATTTCATCAGGTTTTATTTATTCGCGAGGTTAAGAATCATGACAATGACTCGGTACTCAAACCCCAAATCAGCCCTTTCTCAGATGACTAGCTTGGCATAACTGTCAAGGTGGATATTCTGAGTCGGGCAACAGCCGTACGGCAGCTGTGTTTAGTGGTGACCCAACCCTGGTGAACCACATTGAAAAAGAGCCTTAATAAATTGTCGTCATTTTTGGAAAGAGCATGTTCATCATCACTCCCTATCCTTCCGCAACTATCCCTTACCTCCCATCGCGACTCACGTTGCCGGGACTGTTCCTCTGCCTCTCACCGCAACTCACGTTGCCGGGACAGTTCCTTTGCCTCCCACCGCGACTCACGTTGCCGGGACTTTATCCACACCTCCCACCGCGACTCCGTGTTGCCGGGACTGTGTCCTCTCACCCCCAACCTGATCGTCCCTTCCGACGGTGACCTCACGAGATGGGATACATCCGCCGCACCGGCAAGGCCCACCGACAGAAGACCCTAAAGAAGACAGCGTCAATCAAACAATACTCCACCAGTGGACCCATCTTCTACGATCCCGACTGCAACAACCAGACCTCCGAACGCCAACACTCCGTTCTAGCATCTCTAAGAGTCCCTGCCCTTGAGTTAGCTAATTCCTCCTCTCGCACCGACCATCCGAGCCCCACCAACTCCAATTTCCCCTTTTAGCCCTGAGGGTTATCATTTGCATACCCTATCCACCCCAGAACCCGCCTATGTTTTCTCCCCATCTCCCTTCCATACCCCCACCCATTGGACCCGCGAGATCGACACCTAGAAACAAACGTCACCCGGAGACTGGACTTCGACTAGACAAAACCAGTTACCCCGAAGCCGCATTGAAGGGATAACAAACTGTTACACTAAGTCAAAAGGGAAGACTTTCCCTTCAGGCTCCAGGACACGATATTTAAGCAATTAACAGAAAAACTTCCACATTGTAGCCTACAAGGCTTGAAATGAATAAACTATCCATTAGACATGAAAACAAAAATATGCTTCGATACAAAATATTATATAAGAAAAACTCTACATTGTTTAGTCATCTAAACAAACTAAACCCTAAGTCATAAGGACTTGTCATCGTTAGTTCATGATACTTAAATTATTCCTGGCTCGACGTCCTGGCCAGGGTAGTGGTGGATCTGACGACCCATACTCCATGGTCGGTTCTTCTTCTTTACGTGGTGGTGTAGAAGTTCCTTCTTCGACGCAGGGCTGTAGTAGAACGGGTATAATGTGAATCCGGGCGTGGCCCTATATATAGTCCCAAATCTGATACGAATGGAACAAAGCAAAAGGGTGATAAACTCTGGAATATAGACAAGGAGAAAGACGGACGGAGGCAAGGTGGAAGGAGGAAAGCATGATTCATTGGATGGCCGCCAGGCTTCTCTGATGAGAAGTGGGTCAGTGTGTAGATCCCAACATACTCTTCTTTCCTTCACCAGATGTAGTTGATATAATATGTGTTGCAGCCATCATTGAATTATTTTTCTTTTCCCCCACGTGGCAAATGAATCCAAGAACATCTTGAAATGGTGAGTAGATACTAAAGCATCTTCTATTTAAATATATTCATTTTGATTATGTTATTTAGGCTCAGCTATTATTTTAATGAGAATTTGTGATATAGATGTACTTTTACTATATTTTATTGTAGACAGCATGGCAAGTGTATGTAAATTCATCCGACATCATCAAGTGGCAGAGAGCATGCGTTAGAGTATTTTATTCATTAATATGATAATATTAAACCGCTTCTGTGGTATCTGCTACAGTATTTATCAAAATACAATTTTTTGAACAACCACGTGTTTCAACTTAGGGAGATACGTAATTTTATTTGACTGCATCAAGTAAGAGAGAATAAATTTTGAGGTAGATTACTGTTAATATTGTTTCTTTCTTTCGTAAATGATTAAATATTGATATTTAATTGTAGCTGTCCAATCTGTCTGATTGACATGCTACACATCTTCCATTAAATCCTTTTTCAACTTTCTTCCACTCCTCATGAGACGCTGGGGTCTGGAAATAAAATAATACTAAACTTTATTATGTGAATTTTGGCTAAATCTTTAACCCGATTTTTTAGTTTATGAGTTTTACATTTATAATAAAATTATATTTCTTCTTTTGCATAAAACACCAAAAACACCAGTGAAGTCTCGTTCAAAAGAAGAAACGAATGAACGAGTCAAAAATCCAGAAATGCTAGAAGAGGAACGTGTTGACGATTGTGATGAAACCATTTCTGAGCCTGAAACACCACTTGTCACTAAATTAGTTGAACACACAGAGCCTCCTCAAAAGGAGTTAAGAGCAAGGTCAAAATTGCACAGATTGATTCAACCGCTCGGGAGCTGAAGGTCTTAACACAAACAATTCCTCACGTTGAATTAAACTAATGTCACATGTGACATTTTTTAGAAACACATTGCTGCGCAGCTGAAACATTTAAGTCCACAACAAAGTACTATCGCACAAGTAGAAATACAAACAGTTTTGACACGATGATGGCTGTCAGATCTAGACAAGAAGCAATTTGCTCCCAGAACTCCTGAAACATGCTCATTAGTATACCATCACTATCACTAACTTCAATCGATACTTTTCATTATTCTTCAGCCCCCAACACTGTAACCACTATGCAGCCAAGCCAGGACTGAGAATAATCGTGTAACTTACCCCCCCCCCCTTATTATCCTACATCAAATAATAGACAGAGGTGAGCACAAGAGAGATATAATTTTATTATCAAAGAAACATAGAACAACTCAATGTGGGAGTGACACTTAGGAATAACAAAGGTAACAATAAGCCAGAAGGGCTTCAAGGCACAAAGGGCACCGCCAGGGCCTGAAGGGCATTACAACACTAATTAACGTCAGGCGGCTTCTTACATACAAACGCACCCAAAATGGCGTCCTCAGAGAACAGCATAAAGGTCTAACGAATTGGTCTCCAGATTCATAATAATAAAACATAAAAAAATAGTCAATCGACAACATGAGTAGAGAGACAACCCCTTCTCATGATCCGTAACATAGAGTGAGTCAACAGCTCACGCCCCTTAACTAAAGAATGACATTGACACTATGCTAATATTTCACATACTGAAAAGATTAAGTGTACATAAGAATGCCTAAAGGCTTTAAGAGCCAATAAGATGTCCTCAGGAATATAAGTCCTGGGTGGCCCGCGGCCCCACATTTAACGAATACAAATAAATAGACGCCAGCAAAACTACAATGAACTAGCCTAACATTAACACCTAACATGGCGTCCGTATAATTATTAATTTCCCCACTGGCTTGCGGCCCCACATTTGACCAACCTTGGTAGGAAACAAGGAGGCAAATATAAACAATC
The DNA here is from genome assembly GCA_039000515.1 of Timema cristinae. NCBI lineage: Eukaryota > Metazoa > Arthropoda > Insecta > Phasmatodea > Timematidae > Timema > Timema cristinae. The sequence goes on from JBCFYV010000236.1 coordinate 28,454, forward strand.
CCCAGATATCAAAGATACCTAAATTATCATAGGAGACCAAATATCTGTAAAGTAAACATTGCCTTAAGGGCTGACGTAATAGATCGTTACAAAAAATATTGGACGCTGATATAAATTGAATTTCGAAAGAAGGTAGATTAAAGCCAAATTGAATTTAGAATATATCGTCGAGCCAACAAAGTTAAGCTATTTACCTCGGAAGCCCAGAGTGTAATGTGTTTCCATACACTGGGTTCCAACCATTATATACACTGTGATAAACATGTATTCTCAGAGCGCGGAACAAACAAAGGGGAGGGGTGTTCGAGAATGATCTCGAGAACCAATAGACGTAATTTGTATTTCAAAATATAGTCCATAGAAGTTTTATCCGCAATGCGTCAGGGCGGCGCGCGTTGAATGACGATCACTTGTTTCTTGTCCAATTGGGAGGAGAGGTGGGGGGCAGCCCGACCACACGGTCAGCGATGAGATTCAAACCTCGGTTCAGTTGGATATAGTGGTGATGAGCGTCCCGGGCGTATCTTAGAGGAGTCGGGACGAGTCAACTTGGGCTGAGTTGGTGAGTGTTATTATTTCTTCTATGTGAGGTTGTAACAAGGTTACAAATGTCTCCCCTTGGGGGAAGATGAAGAAGTCCTCAGCTCTGGGTGAACGACGAGGGGGCGCCACCCCCGACATCCACGGCTGGCTCCGATGATAGTGAAGCTGGTTTTGTCTCAGGCTCTCGTAGGAAGCCACTTCTAGACTTGACCAAGTCCCTTGGTGACCCGTACACGAACTCCATGGCAGACTCTCTAACAGAATGTCCACTCCCATACATGCTGATCCCCATATCGTCCACAAGAGTAGGTGGCGACAGCGAAGAACCGCTCTGCCACATACCATGAATAGAGGTAACGCACGTCGTGGTTAGCTCGTAGACCCCTCACAGTAGCTCGGCGTCCAGGAGGAAGGGGGTGGAACCAGAAGGAAAACAGGAGGCTACTCTGAGAACACATAACACACAGGTTTACCATGTCCACAATCGAGTCCACAAGTCTTCCACCAAACACGTCCGCCATTGGCACACACGAGTCCTCAGGACATCGTCTATTAACAGAGGTCTCACAAGAACATACACAATTCATCGCCAAGAGGCGACATAGCACTCGCACCGTTTAGTTAGTCCGGCCAAAATCACTAGCCCTCAGGCATGGTCCATAACGGGGCGAGTTGCACTGGTGATGTCCCAGACGAAATGGCGCATAATAACAGCTACACATACTGAACTTAAGCATATATATATATATATATGTTTTCCTAGAGACAGGCTATACACTAATATTCTATAAGGTGGAGACATAAATTAAATAAATATGAAGTGAAGCGAGATGGAGAAATGAGTATATATGAGTAAAGGTGATGTGACAATAAGCAAAGGGGGGTGATAAAAAGTTAAGGGGGCCCCCCCGTATATAAATATGCCTAAACTTTAAACAAATATAATAACTATAAATCAATTACGTGACTTTGACACACTCTCATAAATAGAGGATTATTTTACAAAAAGGGGACATCACATAGGCGGAGCCCAATTGACACATTACACTACGGCTTTCAAGTGGCTTACGTGCGATCTACGCACCAAGGTGGGATCAGCAGCATCACTTAACATCACTGATATCGAGGTGAGGAACTTGTCTATTGACCAAGGACCTTGAAAGCCAATTTTGCCGAAGATCTGTCGGCAGCCGAGCTAAGGGGAAAACACTTGCACACAACTTTTTCCCCGGGCTTAAACGAGACGGGAATGCGTCCCCGGTTGTAAGCTGAAGCTACCTTTCGCCGAGACCTTTGGAGGTTCTTGAAAGCTAGCTCACATCTTTCCTCATACGGGCAATCATTAGCGTTGTCCAAGAGTGGGTCAATATCCCAGTTGGTTAACAGGGGGTGGTTCAGATCCCTGTTGAGGAGGATTGAGGAAGGGGTGGCCTTGACTGACTCATGAAACGCAGCATTAAATGCGATGTTCAAAACACCAATGTCCTGGTCCCAACGAGAGTGATCTTGATGATGGAAAATCGTGAGAGCGATATTTAAGTTACGATTAAATCGCTCCACATGGTTAGGGGACGGGTTATACGGGCTGGTAGTCACATGCTTGATTCCCCAAGAGAAACACATATCCCCGAAGGACCTGGACCTAAAACACGGTCCATTGTCACTAACAACGATCTTCGGGGTCCCTAGAATCGCCCACACACGCCTACATAAGGCAATAACCGTCGCCATCGCCTTCATATTCCTTAAGGGAATGAGAACGACAAATTTGAAAAAGGCGTCCATTACAACGAGAATAGACGTGTTGCCAAGGGTGTACCGAGTCCGCGGTCCTACGTAATCAATAAAAACCTTTTTCCACGGCCTTTTAGCCACATCTGCCGAGTGGAAACCAATTTTAGAGTTACGAGTGGGCTTTACTAACTGTCAAGGTTCACACTTGCGTACCCAGTCCCTAACGTCTTTAATGAGATGGGGCCAAAATAACTCTTTGGATGTTTTGCGTTCAGTCTTAAGGACACCACAATGCCCACCAAGGAGGGAGTCGTGAAAATACCTGAGTAAAATCAGCCTGAGTTTCTCGGGCACAAAGTATCTAAGTTTACCATTAATCCTAGCAACAAGTAAGTCTCTATAAATACCATAATTACCTACCTTCTCACCCTTCTTTAACCTATCAATGACCTTCAAGAAAAATTGATCTTCAGACTGGTGTTCCTTAATAGATACTAAAGATTCCGGATAGTGCGTATGACGCATAACGAATTTCCTTCCCCATCATCACCCACGGGCTCCTTATCCTCTGACATGCGGGACAACGCATCAGCAACTACATTGAGTTTGCCGGCAACATGGTGGGTGGTGAATTTGTATCTGGACAGCTTCCAGACCCACCGACCAATCTTCCCGAGTTGTTTGGGGTGGTTCCACATCCAACTCAACGCCATGTTGTCGGTGAATAAGTCAAACGGACGAAGCTCAAGGTAATCTGTGAATTTCTCTATACCAAAAATACAACTAAGACATTCCTTTTCGTACACGCTGTATTTCCTTTCAGCCGGGCTAAGAGTTCTGCTAGCAAAAGCTACTGGCCTACTTCCTTCAGATGTCAGTTGTGTGAGAACGGCCCCAACGCAACCGAAAAAGCATCAACGTGCAATTGAAAGGGAAGGGAAAAGTTGGGCATACGTAAGACAGCAGGTGACACGAGGTGGCGCTTGAGCGCGATAAAGGCACTAGTCTGTTCGGGTCCCCACGTGAACGTGGCCCCCTTCTTCTTTAATGTGTTCAAGGGGTTATCCAACTTAGAGAAGTTAGGGATGAATCTCGCTTAATAGGTGCACATGCCTAGGAAGCGTAGGACGTCCTTGATGTTCTTGGGGGCAGGAAAGTCTAAGATCGGTTTGACTCGCTCGGGGTCGACGAAGAGGTTCCCTTCAGAAATAATGTAACCAAGGTACGGGACAGATCTTTTCGCCCAGGTGACTTTCTCTGGGTTAACGGTCAACCCGGCACCGCGCAAGCGCTGTAATACAACTTCAACATGACGCAAGTGGTCCTCAAAGGATTTGCTGTAGATGCAAATATCATCCAGATAATTGAACACAAAGTCGTATTTCAAATCAGCCAAGATGTGGTCCATTACCCTACTAAGTGCCTGCCCCCCGCAGCTTATACCCAATGGGACACGATTGAACTCGTAAACCTGCCAAGGGGTGATAAAGGCGGCGTACTTCTTGGAGGATTCAGAGAGCGCGCATTGGAGGAAGCTGGCATTTAAATCAATAAGGCTGTAATATTTGGCTCCACCGAGATGCTTGAAGGCGGATTCAATACTGGGCATGAGGTAGGGATCGAAAACTTTTTTATTAAGTTTTCTATAGTCAACAATGAGCCTATGTCCATGACCTTTCCTCGGGATGATGAACGCAGGACTAGCATATGGTGATTTAGAAGCGCGAATAACCCCTTTATCTTTTAGATCACGAATAAGATTCCTAAATATCTCTAACTTAGGTGGCGCGCAGGAGTAAGGACCAGATCTTACGGGAATGTGGTCCAGAGCCACAATGTTATAAGGCAAAATGTCACACTTCCCCCATGTCCGTGATGACGTCAGGGAATTGGCCTATCAAATGATCGATATCCACGCGCTCTTCGACAATCGAGAATAACCCTGGGGGACCCTCTCCGATACAAAACGGAATTCGTACATTCGGCTCAAAGATGAAAGACATTTCCAAACGTCCTAAATTTAACTTAACCTGAGTGTGAAACATAAAATTATTCCCTAGAATGATGTCAAAGTGTAATTCCGGGACAATGTAAAATAGGCGTTTCCATGAAAAACAAGCTATCTTAATCGGGACAATCACCTGAGAGTCTACCACAATACTTTGACCGTTAGCTACAGCGTAGGTCTTTGGAGACACCAAGTTGTTTTCACATTTGACTTTGCCATCCAACTTCCACATAAACTTAGCGCAAACAAACGAATGACTGGCTCCAGTATCCGACAAACAATAACAATTCTCTTTTCCCACCTGTACCGTGACAACGGGAGTAGGGACACGTGGATTAAGGCAACTCGGTGCGATCGAACCACGGCTATGGGCACGCCTTACCGGTTTCCCGCCCTACACTGTTTCTGTATGTGACCTAACCTCTTACACTGGAAACATCTAACACGTGAGAGGTCACTGGGTGCAGAACTCCCAGTACTAGCGCCCCTAGAAATATTCCCCGGAAGAGTATCAGGCCCGATAGCTCCCAATGAAAAAGCCATATGGGCGGGCTTGGGAGTCGAACCCCTACGAGCGCGATACGCCGTTGCGGGCGCATGCGCTGACAGATATTCACTCTCAGGAAGCAAGGTATTTTCCATCTCTGAGGCAAGAGAAAAGAGATCCTGCACTGTGCGAGGCCTGTTGGTAAATACAAAGTGCCGCCGGGTAATGGGGGGAGACATTCTCAAGGATAATGTCAACAATCTGGTTCTCCGCTAGACCACTATTAAGCACTTGGGTCGCTTCGGTTATAGATAACACGAAGTTCCTCAGAGATTCATGGGGGTATTGAAATCGATGGATAACCTCCCTACATAATTTTTCCCTTACCCTACTAGGCAATAAAGTTTCCAAAACAAGGTTGATAAGAGACCTGCAAGATAAACGCTCTCTAATCGCACGGGTAAATAACTGAGTTAAGAACCCAGATGTCTTAGACAGGCACATGGTCAGAAACTCATCCTCCCTAGCTAAATTTAAGCAAGACGCTATATTAATTTCAACTAAAAATGTAAATAGCGCGGAGTGATCCTGTCCGTCACATACAGGGACACGGCTTAAAATATCAGAAATAACTTTGTTTTGAGATTTAGTAAATGTTGAGGGCGCGCGCGGGGTGACATACATAGGTGTAGTTGGGGTCTTCACTCTCTTTCGCGTCCACGCCCAAGTCAGTCCTTGCCACCCCAGTCCCCCTAATCTCCCCACATATTATAACTCTGAGCTCACCTACATTTGCACCGGGGGAACTTCCAAACCTCTGGACACTAGCTCGGCCACCAACTGATCTCGGCTCAGGTGAGAAGAGATGAGGGTAGACTTGTCACTTTGTAGAGCGGTCTCCATGGTCACAAACAGCATGAAAAAGTAAACAAATGGAATTAGCACGGAGAACAATTATATAAAAAAAATATCAATGGGTGGTTTCTAATCTCGGTCCTAAAATTCCTAAGCATGCGCCAACTCCCCTCAAAGAGAGCAGGGTGGCGCAGCCTCTCACTTGTAACTTACCCCCCCTTATTATCCACATCAAATAATAGACAGAGGTGAGCACAAGAGAGTTATAATTTTATTATCAAAGAAACATAGAACAACTCAATGTGGGAGTGACACTTAGAATAACAAAGGTAACAATAAGCCAGAAGGGCTGCATGGCACAAAGGGCACCGCCAGGGCCTGAAGGGCATTACAACACTAATTAACGTCAGGCGGCTTCTTACATACAAACGCACCCAAAATGGCGTCCTCAGAGAACAGCATAAAGGTCTAACGAATTGGTCTCCAGATTCATAATAATAAAACATAAAAAAATAGTCAATCGACAACATGAGTAGAGAGACAACCCCTTCTCATGATCCGTAACATAGAGTGAGTCAACAGCTCACGCCCCTTAACTAAAGAATGACATTGACACTATGCTAATATTTCACATACTGAAAAGATTAAGTGTACATAAGAATGCCTAAAGGCTTTAAGAGCCAATAAGATGTCCTCAGGAATATAAGTCCTGGGTGGCCCGCGGCCCCACATTTAACGAATACAAATAAATAGACGCCAGCAAAACTACAATGAACTAGCCTAACATTAACACCTAACATGGCGTCCGTATAATTATTAATTTCCCCACTGGCTTGCGGCCCCACATTTGACCAACCTTGGTAGGAAACAAGGAGGCAAATATAAACAATCCCCAGACATCAAAGATACCTAAATTATCAGAGGAGACCAAATATCTGTAAAGTAAACATTTCCTTAAGGGCTGACGTAATAGATCGTTACAAAAAATATTAGACGCTGATATAAATTGAATTTCGAAAGAAGGTAGATTAAAGCCAAATAGAATTTAAAATATATCATCGAGCCTACAAAGTTAAGCTATTTACCTCGAAAGCCCAGAGTGTAATGTGTGTCCATACACTGGGTTCCAACCATTATATACACTGTGATAAACATGTATTCTCAGAGCGCGGAACAAACAAAGGGGAGGGGTGTTCGAGAATGATCTCTAGAACCAATAGACGTAATTTGTATTTCAAAATATAGTCCATAGAATGTTTTATCCGCAATGCGTCAGGGCGGTGCGCGTAGAATGACGATCACTTGTTTCTTGTCCAATTGGGAGGAAAGGTGGGGGGCAGCCCGACCACACGGTCAGCGATGAGATTCAAACCTCGGTTCAGTTGGATATAGTGGTGATGAGCGTCCCGGGCGTACCGTAGAGGAGTCGGGACGAGTCAACTTGGGCTGAGTTGGTGAGTGTTATTATTTCTTCTATGTGACTTTGTAACAAGGTTACAATCGGGACGCAACAGTTGGCCTAAGGTCATTTGGCCAAAACGCATTTGGCTTAAAAATTAATTTCACTAAAGTCTTTGGCCTAAAATGTAAATTAAAAACCTTTGGGTATCTTCGGAAAGTAAAAAGTACTGTTAGTTGTTTCATCTGAATATAGATAACAAAACTGTTGTGAGTTAGTACAATATTTCTAAAAACATTGACATATATCCTATATACAGCCTAACACCAACAAACCAATAATCTTAATTCTACAAACAAAAAATAGATCAGTAGTTCACAAAACACTATACCACCGGTTTTATGTATACATTTCCGATATTATTTCTTTGTTAGTATATCTCATGGTCATAAAGTTAATAGGAAGGAAGATAATAGCGAAAAAAATATTAAAAAAACACAATTTTCAGCACCATTTACGCACGGTAAAATTGTATGCGTACACTCGAATGTTGGGGACTTTTGACCACTTATTTAGAAAGGCGAAATTAAAGTGAAAACCAATATTCAACCTACCTACTTTTAATTTGTCTGGAGTGACGCCCGATTTTCATTTAAAGTATTTTTAAAGTATATTTTTTTATCTATTGTATTAATAAATGTATATAATAGTTACGCATGAAATAAGTTTATCCAGTGGATATCATAATGACCATATATATAAACTTAAATTATGGTTTTGACTAAATCCTTAACTCTATTGTTATTATTATTATCATTATATATAATATTAGTATTTTTTTTTAAACCGTTTAGTTATTTGTATTACGGTGATATTGTAAACCTCTTGTTAAAATATAAGGAAGCGTGACGGAAAATTAGTCGAGAAGTTTACCCGACAATAATAATGTTTGTTTATTTTATTTAGAACAATCAAAAATGTAAATACATAATTAGAACTAAAATACAATAACATCGCTTGAAGCACTTATCCTGCCAGCTATAGGAATAAATCCATTAAGAGAACGGAATTTATAGATTTTACAATATCTGAAAATATTAATAAGCTGGCTGTCAGTACAACAAGTGCGTACAACATAGAAACGCGATGAATACCATCATAAATCTAAAGTTACAAATATAAATAGTCATAATGGAAATCTATGGTACAAAGTTTGTATATCCCACGCATTTAGAGAGAAACGCAATAACTCCTTTATTACTCTTAACAAATGTTTCTACATTATTAACATTAGCACTAATATGGGAAGTTACCCTAACACGCGCCTTCAAGAAAAACGCAATAAACATGATCATTAATCATGATAAATTTAATATTTACATAGCCCTTACATATAGGCACACTTCCTTTAACTTGTGTAATAAGTACAAAAAACCAAACTTCATCATAACTCCTAACAAACATATTAATTTTGGTAGTAATAACAAGAAGTAAAATAAATACGCGCATTCAAACCGAAAGAAATCAACATATTGTTGAACGGTAATAATACAAAGAATCTATCTTTGGACCAAGTCCCAAAACTAACATACTATTGCCGTGCGCTCTAAGTTAGAACAGTTAACTAGATACCATATACCATATACAATACATATGCTAACGATACCAAGAAAGGACGAAGCTAAGCCCGAGACTCAAAGTCTGCCACAGAGTGGCCTGAAAATACATACATTAAATTAAATATACAATTAAGGGGAAACTCCAACCAAATATATAAAATACTTGTACAACTAACCTCCTTAAATCTGATGGTAGTTATTATTTAATATATCTGTAAATTTTTCTCCTATTAAAATAAAGGTTGTTTGTTACAACAAAAGTTATTTGGTTTCTGTAAATCCAACCATTAAAAAGATATAAAATATTGAACTTCAACGTTTTAAAATAATTTTTATGATTTTTCTTCCATGATTACGCCCAAAATACCTTTTCAAAAATTTTATGTCTCTGTTTTCAAAAAGATTGTCTCTTTGGCTATTTCCTGAATAATTTAGATTTTTTTTAAAAATATATTAAAATATGTATTTTAATTAATAATGTGAACAAGGGTCGTATTTAAAAAAAATTATTTATTAATTAAAAATAAACTTAAGAAAATATGTAAACAATTATTATTTCACCCCCTCCATAATTGAATACCTTTTCACCTGAACAGTTTTCTGAACCAGCACATCAAGTGTTGTATTTTTTTAAAGAGAATATCATTGTTTTTAAATTTGAGTCTACCGACCGGTTGCTGTGTGTGTCTCGTGAAGCCATTTCCTCCACCGCTCAACGACCCGCTAGCTCCCCTCACAGTTCCATGACGGTGTGTTGCAACTGACGTCCCAAACTGGTTTTCAAATAGACATTCTTCAGTGAGAATAGTTTTAATGTTTTTGTTTGTTTTTTTACTATAAAAATGCAATACATTTTAAGTAATATTATTTTATTTATTTAGTCCATGTGTAAATTTTTGTGTGTGTTGATATATTTGTGATAGTTTCAAACAAATTTATCAAGTTTCAATAAGTAAACTAGTTTGAGACTTCTCTGCTATGGGTCCGGGGTTCAATCCTTCACCTCTGACAAGACGTGTATTGATCACAACTTGTGAATGTGTGGAGTGCCAGGCCTCCACAGTGGTTCGGATTCCACGTTAAACTGTAGGTCCTCCATTTGATCTCACAATCACCCTACCATTGCACCTTAGCGTAAGAAGGTATAACCGAACGGGTGGTAATAGTAATAATAATAATAATAATAATAATAATAATAATAAAATAATAATATAATTCAAACAGTGCCCATGGGGAACAAAAAAAACACCACCCTATAATGTACAAAACTCTAAAGAAATAAATGAAATAGCTATTCCTCGGTCAGTGTTAGAATTTAAATTGTATCTATATCGAATATGAAACAGGTATTTAGATTAGCTAACAATGTATACATCTTCACTCCTAATAGTTTAATAATAGTAATAATAAACACATATTTTCTCATTATAACTTTCATTAAAAATATTAATAGTTTATTTAATGCAACGTAGGAACTAGAACTATTAAGTTCGTAAGAAAATGTTTTCATAAATCACAACACTAATAAATATTTTAAAGATATATTTTATCGAACAATTATTCAATAGATCTGAATCGTTGGGAGCGCGAGGTAAGTTTCAGACATGTTTGGTTTGCTCGTAGCTGGAAGTTCTGGGTTCAAATCTCAGCCACGTGGACCGAGGGCTGTTCTTCCCTAAGTGTTTATCCACATTCCTTCACGCAAATGCGGATACGCTTACTTTAATATATATTTTCCTTAGCTCTATTCCGTTATTATAATTAAAATGTGTATAACACAAATGGATAGTAGCAGGGCCGGATTAATGATAATAATTTGTTTGGTATTAAACGTATTAATTTGATTATTTGAATTTTTATTGCGTGGGTAAGGAACGGGTCCAACTACTAGTTTGATTTATTTGTTGTATTTAACGTGCGGTTTCAGAACCAAATGATTATATAAGCTCATGAGAATTTCTATGAGTGAGATCGAAAAATTTTGCCAGGAAAGGTATTTTCACAAACATTACAGGGTTATCTTACATGCCACAATCAACATGGGACCAATGGCTTTACTTTCCCTCCAAAAGAAGTTATGCTATGAATTGTTATAATTCGAAAGAAATCTTTTGACCCCGGCGGGGTTTTAACCCACAAACACCGGGTCTTGAGGCGAGCACTTTACTCCAAGACCAGTGAAGTCGACCAAACTGCTAGCATTATTATATGATTGAATGCTAAAGTATGAAGATAGCGCAACAAACACAAAACCAAATATTGTTCGAGAATAGGAATAAAAATCTCAACTAAAATCATTCATGGCTGCATTAGTGAGCACGTAAACTAAATGCAAGTCTCATTTAGTCTAGCCTACTGGCAACGGGGAGATCGGGGTTCAATTCGCAGCCGGTCATTCTCGAAATATTTTTTCTAAATGTTATTTTATTTCTATATGCAAGTACAGGTACATTTCACCTATATTCTACCTTCATCACCCCTACCCTATTAACGGGAGTAAATTTGTATAGTCCGAACGGTTAGTAAGGCAATGAGCTAAAAACTAAACTCTAAGAACGTCGAGCAGGACCTTATCTAGGGTGCTTTGCTCATTATAGGAGCCGGGGAAAACCTTACTAAAATGCCAAATAGCTATTTGTGCTAACTTTTATGCATTTTTTTAATCTGCCTATTGTTTTTCTCATTAAAAAAACTTTACACGAATCAACACAATGAGGAGCTTTGAGCGTAAAATCACCACTCCTATTTTGATTAGAAAAGATGTCAAATATATAATGTCGATAGATATATTGTATTTGTTTATTTCTAAGAGAATTTTAAATATTTTATTCCTATAAACTCATTAGGTAAATAAAAATATTTATGGTTATTTAAAAAAGTAAACTAATGATTAGGGCCAATGTTAAAGTGTGTTAAATTAGTGAAGAACATTTTTTATATAACGGCTGTTTCCATAAGCTACGGATTTTTTTTTTAATATTATATTTACTTAGTGTTAACATTTATGACTAATTCCCCTTTTTAATTTATTGTTTTACAAACTTGTGTGCATTTTATGTATTTGAAATATCAATTTTGTGTTGACAACTACAAATATGTTTTATGTTACATATTGTTTTTGGTTTGACAAATGCTGTGCATTTTTATTAATTTATTTTAAACAAATATTATTATTTAAGCAAAATTTTTTTTGTCACGTCATGAACGTCATTGTTCAACGCTCGATTTATTAATCTGACCATAACATAATAACTGTCCAGATAGCTAGACATTCTTTTGTGACTAAATATTATATTTTTTTTGTTGGGGGGGGGCTAGAGAAGAGACTTATTTCAAATAATGGTTTAGGGTTAAATCATCTCACATGTATAATTTACTAGCAGGCTGATCCATTCTTTGTACTATATCAAACTATTCAAATTAGGACATTCAACATCCGGCTGCTAGCATTTATATAATTAATCCTTGCACAATACCAAGCTAACTATGGCAATCATAATTTAAATTTTACGTTCAGCGTTCACTCATAAATTTTAAATTTTAACACTTATCTTATTTTCTGGAGTAGTCCTTCTACCTTTTCCCCAAATTTCAATTTTCTACCAAAGTTAAAACGTCTTTCTTATTTTGACTCCCTCCTCCAAGTCCTGAAGCCCAATTTTGAAATTCCTCATTTTGTAAATTTTCCTTGTTAAATGAGGTGGTCCTTCTAAAGATCTTCAAAATTTCAATTTTTCATCCTATTTCGAAGGGGCTTAGATTTTTCTGAACACATACCTAGACTCACTTTTGTTTTTTATATATTACTAGCATGAAGTACAGCTTTGCCCGGAAGAATAGCTTATGGTAACTAAAAAGATTAAAAAGGGTAAAAATTAACTCAAATTAATTTTTAAGGGTTATGTAATAAGTTAAAAATAAGGTTTAAGTATATAAAAGGGGTACTGAGGGAAAAGTGATGGACAGACAGACGGCATTGCGGAAACCATGTTTTTGGTTTCAGGGGGTCATGAAACGTTGACATTTATCGAAATTTAGAGTTAGATTTTTTTGACAATCACAATACTAGTTAGTAGATATAGATCGTTCCTTATATTTTTTTTGTTATTTTTAAACAGTAAATAAGGTAGTTTTAATTCAATATTTATCTTGCTTTGGCCTAGCATACAATATATAGAATCTAGTATGAATTTGCTTTTTTCATTAGGAAACTAAGGGGTTATTTTAATGTGTAGAGCATTTATCTCCTTTGAAATATGAATCGTAAACCTGGTTTTAAAAGGTATCTTAAGTAGGTCAGTTTATGGTATACGGGGACACCCCCATTAATCACGATTTTAATGGTTCCTGAGATGACATGTTGATGGGTAGGTAGGGAGGTGGGGGGATGACTGAGAGGTGGAGGGTTGAAGCACCTGGCTGACTGAGAGATGTGAGGGGTGGAGGGGGAGACATATACGAGGACACAACTGGTTTTTTCTTATAACTTCGTTAAACATGGTGTAGATACGGGGACACATGAGAGATGTGAGGTAGGGTGACGAGTCAGGGTTCTCCCTCTCTCTCTCTCTCTCATCAGATTGAGAAGGATGACAGAGAGACGTGAGGGGGTCAGGGTTCTCCCCTCTCTCTTAGGACAGCTACGGGCCTCGAACCCTGGGGTATGACAAGTATCCTAAATGGTTTTCCACTCTCGCAAATGCGGGTTCACTTCTCAATTCCTATCTCCCTCAAACCCTGATGGTCAAGATTGGGAATTAAGGATATGACAAGTATTATTCACCTCGTGTGTATGTGTATGTGTATGTGTATGTTGTGAATAGTTTTTTAAATGATGGATTCTATTCTCGAAATGGTAGTAAAATGTATCATAGATTGGGATCCTGGCTAGTATGCAAGGTTAGAACCCCCTGCCAGTGCACCGTGGATTAGGAACTCGCATTCACTTTCAGTACGTCCTGGATCTCCACGTCATCGTCATTCATGAATAAAAAATCCCGTAACTGTGAGAAATCTCCAGCCGTATGACATGAGAGGACGTGTCGGTTTAATTCCTTTCAACAAAGCGTCATATTGGACTTCACAATCCTTAGTCCTGCTCAAACATCCTGATGGTCTGACTTCAATCCTCGTATGTGTGTGTATGCGTGTTAGGATAGTCGTACTTAATCTAAGTCAATAATCATTGAAATGATTTCAGGTTAAATGTGAATAGTTACAGCCTATCTCTATCTTGAATGTGTGTGTGTGTATGTATGTTGTGTTGATAGTGTATGTATGTTGTGTTGATAGTGTATGTATGTTGTGTTGATAGTGTATGTATGTTATGTTGATAGTGTCTGTATATTGTGTTGATAGTGTATGTATGTTGTGTTGATAGTGTATGTATGTGGTGTTGATAGTGTATGTATTTTGTGTTGATAGTGTATGTATGTTGTGTTGATAGTGTATGTATGTTGTGTTGATAGTGTCTGTATGTTGTGTTGATAGAGTCTGTATGTAATGCTGATAGTATCTGTATGTTGTGTTGATAGTGTCTGTATGTAGTGTTGATAGTATCTGTATGTTGTTTTGATAGTATCTGTATGTTATGTTGATTGTGTCTGTATGTAATGTTGATAGTATCTGTATGTTGTGTTGATAGTGTCTGTATGTTGTGTTGATAGTGTCTGTATGTTGTTTTGATAGTGTCTGTATGTAGTGTTGATAGTGTATGTATGTTGTGTTGATAGTGTCTGTATGTTGAGTTGATAGTGTATGTATGTTGTTTTGATAGTGTCTGTATGTTATGTTGATAGTGTATGTATGTTATGTTGATAGTGTATGTATGTTGTGTTGATAGTAGCTATATGTTGTGTTGATAGTGTATGTATGTTGTGTTGATAGTATCTGTATGTTGTGTTGATAGTATCTGTATGTCGTGTTGATAGTATCTGTATGTTGTGTTGATGGTAGCTATATGTTGTGTTGATAGTGTATGTTGTGTTGATAGTGTATGTATGTTATGTTGATAGTGTCTGTATGTAGTGTTGATAGTATCTGTATGTTGTGTTGATAGTGTTTGTATGTTGTGTTGATAGTGTCTGTATGTTATGTTGATAGTGTATGTATGTTATGTTGATAGTGTATGTATGTTATGTTGATAGTGTCTGTATGTTATGTTGATAGTGCATGTATGTTGTGTTGATAGTATCTGTATGTTGTGTTGATAGTGTCTGTATGTTGTGTTGATAATATCTGTATGTAGTGTTGATAGTGTATGTATGTTGTGTTGATAGTGTCTGTATTTTATGTTAATAGTTTCTGTATGTTGTGTTGATAGTATCTGTATGTCGTGTTGATAGTGTATGTATGTTATGTTGTGTTGATAGTAGCTATATGTTGAGTTGATAGTGTCTGTATATTGTTTTGATAGTGTCTGTATGTTATGTTGATAGTAGCTATATGTTGTGTTGATCTTATCTGCATGTTATGTTGATAGTGTATGTATGTTGTGTTGATAGTGTCTGTATGTTATGTTGATAGTGTCTGTATGTTGTGTTGATAGTGTCTGTACGTTGTGTTGATAGTGTATGTATGTTGTGTTGATAGTAGCTTTATATTGAGTTGATAGTGTCTGTATGTTGTTTTTATAGTGTCTGTATGTAGTGTTGATAGTATCTGTATGTTATGTTGATAGTAGCTATATGTTGAGTTGATAGTGTCTGTATGTAGTGTTGATAGTATCTGTATGTTGTGTTGATAGTGTCTGTATGTTGTTTTGATAGTGTATGTATGTTATGTTGATAGTGTATGTATGTTGTGTTGATAGTGTCTGTATGTTGTGTTGATAGTATCTGTATGTTGTGTTGATAGTGTCTGTATGTTGTGTTGATTGTGTCTGTATGTTGTGTTGATAGTGTCTGTATGTTGTGTTGATAGTGTCTGTATGTTGTGTTGATAGTGTCTGTATGTAGTGTTGATAGTGTATGTATGTTGTGTTGATAGTGTCTGTATGTTGTGTTGATAGTATCTGTATGTCGTGTTGATAGTGTATGTATGTTATGTTGATAGCGTCTGTATGTTGTGTTGATAGTGTCTGTATGTTGTGTTGATAGTGTCTGTATGTAGTGTAGATAGTATCTGTATGTAGTGTTGATAGTATCTGTATGTAGTGTTGATAGTATCCGGTATAGGAGTGATGGTAACTGACGGCTATCAATATCCATTATATGAGTGTTGGTAACTGATAGCTAGTGTAGATCACAGGAAACAACCTAATGGAACAGGCTACTGATCTAGAGGTCCTTGGAGCATGTGATGGGGTGATGGGTTGGGTGCAGAGCAGCTGACCTTCGGGGTTGTCTCTCGCACGGTCTGACTGTTTTTTCTCCCGTCCATCAATGACTCATGGTCATTCATCATGGGCACGGGGCGAATCTTGGATAACTCAGCGGTAAAAGCATGAGCCAAGTCCCAACCTTCCAATAAGAATTCTAGATATGTTTTGTTTACGTCCCTCTTTACACATCATATTTCTTGCTGACAGCTCGTATACAATAGGAGTGTAGGTGACAGAGGGTTCTTCATTGCGAGCATTTTTATTCGATTAGCACCACGTCTTACTTACGCTAATGTGAGATGAAATGAAGGACCTACAGTTTAACGGTGGAGGCCTGGCATTCCTCGGTGAGGGAAGGGTCTGTGGCGGGACCGAGGATTGAACCCCGGCCGTCAGCATAGAAGTCTGACACCTTACACCTAGACCACCAGGTCACCCCGGTAGCGCGTATGATGATGGTATAATGTTAGTTCTGTGGTATTAGTTAATAATCTTTTAAAATCTTTAAAAAGATTTGTTTACATCATTAACTGACAATACAAGGTTCGAACCAGCTTAACACTTAAGATTTATTAGACCCAAAGTACAGTTTAAATCAATTAGAACTTTCATCTACGATATCTAAACATTATATCTTTTTACTATACTCACTAGACTATTATTTATCATCATGCTCGTCAAAGTTTAAAGGTGTTTGCTTAGAGTTCAGTCATTTATTATCTTAAAAAAAAACACAGGCAAAGTTCAGTCATTTATTTGCTTAGTACAGCAAAGTTCAACCATTAATTACCTTAAAAAAACATACAGTCCATTAATTACATTGGCTAAATTGCTTAGTTAGTGACTGGATTACTAATATATTTTTTTCAGAATTAAACATAGAACTATATCAAGACCCTCTACATTCATCCCGACAACCAGTAGCTTTTTTTTTACATCAGAACGGTTCATATTTGAATACCAAGCAATTATGCAATTTTTTAATTATCTTTAAATGAAGCTGGATTATTATGCAAAGTTCAAACAATCTTAATCACCTTTAAATGAGGCTGGATTATGACGGAGCTAACAATATTTTTCTAAAACACAGGCAAAGTTCTATCATTTATTACCTTTAAATATTAGCTTAGTACATCAAAGTTCGATCATTAATTACCTTAAAAAACATACAGTCCATTAATTACATTAGCCAAAGTTCAAACGATCTTGATCGCCTTTTCATTAATTCTTTTACAAGATTCATACATTTAAAAAAGTTTATTACATTACAAAGTTCAACCATTAATTACCTTAAAAAATTCATCTGAATATTGAATTAAGCAAAGTTCAAACAATCTTCCTTAAAAGCAAAGTTCAACCATTAATTGCCTTAAAAACAAACAGTTACTTCATTTGAATATTGAATTAGCCAAAGTTCAAATAACCTTAATTACCATTAAATGAATTACCTTTAAATGAGGATGTAACAAGGAGATTGGTTAAATACACTCTCTTTAACTCCTCACCTAGTAGAATCGTAAAAGTTCTGCATGTGTAGATTTAAACCATTCCTAAATCAGTTACTTCATTTGAATATTGAATTAGCCAAAGTTCAAAAAAATCTTAATCACCTTTAAATGAGGCTGGATTATGACGGAGCTAACAATATTTCTCTAAAACACAGGCAAAGTTCTATCATTTATTACCTTTAAATATTGGCTTAGTACGTCAAAGTTCGATCATTAATTACCTTAAAAAACATACAGTCCATTAATTACATTAGCCAAAGTTCAAACGATCTTAATCACCTTTTCATTAATTCTTTTACAAGATTCATACATTTAAAAGCTAATTACATTACCTTAAAAACACAAAGTCCATTAATTACTTTTTTAACCAAAGTCCAAACAATCTTAATTAATTACCTTAAAAACACAAAGTCCATTAATTACCTTTTTTAACCAAAGTTCGAACAATCTTAATTTCCTTTAAATGATGTAGGAATATTAAGAAGTTAACAATATTCTTTCTAAAAAATCAGTTTCTTCATCTGAATATTGAATTAAGCAAAGTTCAAACAATCTTCCTTAAAACAAAGTTCGACCATTAATTGCCTTAAAAACAAACAGTTACTTCATTTGAATATTGAATTACCATTAAATGAATTACCTTTAAATGAGGATGTAACAAGGAGATTGGTTAAATACACTCTCTTCAACTCCTCGCCAAGTATAATCGTAAAAGTTCTGCATGTGTAGATTTAAACCATTCCTAAATCAGTTACTTCATTTGAATATTGAATTAGCCAAAGTTCAAAAAATCTTAATTACCTTTAAATGAGGCTGGATTAGGAAGAAGTTAAAAAATATTTTTTCTAAAAAAATCAGTTACTTCATTCGAATATTGAATTAACCAAAGTTCAAACAAACTTAGTTACCTTTAAATGAGACTGTAACAAGGAGATTGGTTAAATACACTCTCTTCAACTCCCCCCCTAGTCGGATCGTAAAAGTTCTGCATGGGTAGATTTAAACCATTCCTTAAGTAGTAGAACATTTTCCGTAGCACAAGAATAGAAGCTAGCGTAATGAGTAGCGCACTTGTTTACGTTGAACAGTTTTTTTAGCTTTCTCAAGGAAGGACATCCAAGTTCGCCTAACTCAAAAAACTCATACTTGTCAGTATCGGAACCTATGAGTTTCTCTAGCCAAGTTAACTTCTCCGCTCCTTTGATATAGATCGATACTCGTGAGCCGTACCGTTCTAGATGGGGGATTATGGTGGAACGTAGATTCATATATGGTATATCACCCTCACTCCAAGATAGTCCATGATGACGAGTTCTTACCCACTTTATATTTTCCATAGTCGAAACAGAGAGGTTATCCAACTTACACGGCGGAAGAAACTTATAGTTGATTTCCTCGAAATGTTCAAAATGTAAAACACTCACCTCTTTGAAAACGAATGATATTTCTTCGCCCGAATATCCTTGCACATCGATCAACATAGCGACACACTCTAATACGGAAGAAAAAAGAAGCTACTGTTTGCCGGGATGAATGCAGATGAGCCCGCCTAGAAGTTCAGATCTATATATATATTGTTCATCTCACGCAGATGTTCTCGTGTGAAGCGAGTTAACAAGATTCATGTTACTGATGTGAGATAGCTTATAATCAAGATTCTCTACCCTCCCGCAGGGTCATACCCTCTCCACATGCTCCGGAGACCGTTCAGCCTGATTAGAATCAGAGGTATTCTTAAATAACTCTAGCCTAACATGAAGAGACCCCATTCTCAATCATAGGTCAGGTATTCCAAGACGATGGGGGGGAGATCTGTTTTTTTGTTCACACAGGTTCGCTACCATTAAAAAATTTAGATTTTGTTCACCAAATATAGCTAATTCTATTTTGACTTAAAATCTGTATTGTACATGTAGAGCATTTTAATTTGAAATGACGGATTATGGCCAAATGGAGTCAAAAATAGGCTAAAATTGCAGTTTTGTCTTAAGTGGTATAATAAGACTGGTATTTTTGGAAACAGCACTTTTTTTTGCATAGAAAATGGTTGTCAAAACAAATGTACCTAAGCCCTCTAGGTCTTAGACTACGAAGATTGTGAATCTTTGTTGGTTGTATAGGCGTTGATTCAACTCTATATTTATGCAAATGCAAGGACATTTTCTCAAAATTCAACCTTTCTCATCCCTAACACAGCATAATGTGTATATTTATATAATCTGAACAGGTAGTAGGATACGCTGGTATAAAAAAAGTTGTTTAAAAGATATTTAAGCTTAATTCGTAATCTTTGGTCAGGACTGAGGAGTCTTACAAGGATACTGTTGGTCTAAGGTGTCAGACTTCAATCCTCAGTCCTTACTCATATACTGGATATTGATAGCCGTCAGTTACCTGGATACTGTTAGCTGCCAGTTACCTGGATACTGTTAGCTGTCAGTTACCTGGATACTGTTAGCCGTCAGTTACCTGGATACAGTTAGCTGTCAGTTACCATCACTCATATACTTGATACTGTTAGCTGTCAGTTACCTGGATACTGTTAGCTGTCAGTCACCACAACTCATATACTGGATATTGATATCCGTCAGTTACCTGTATACTGTTAGCTGTCAGTTACCTGGATACTGTTAGCTGTCAGTCACCACAACTCATATACTGGATATTGATATCCGTCAGTTACCTGTATACTGCTAGCTGTCAGTCACCACAACTCATATACTGGATATTGATATCCGTCAGTTACCTGTATACTGCTAGCTGTCAGTTACCTGGATACTGTTAGCTGTCAGTCACCACAACTCATATACTGGATATTGATATCCGTCAGTTACCTGTATACTGCTAGCTGTCAGTTACCTGGATACTGGATATTGATAACTGTCAGTTACCAACACTCATATAATGAATACTGTTAGCTGTCAGTTACGGATATTGATAGCCGTCAGTTAGCTGGATACTGTTAGCTGTCAGTTATCTGGATACTGTTAGCCGTCAATTAGCTGGATACTGTTAGCTGTCAGTTATCACGACTCATATACCGGATATTGATAGCTGTCAGTTACCTGGTTACTGTTAGCCGTCAGTTAGCTGGATACTGTTAGCTGTCAGTTATCACGACTCATATACCGGATATTGATAGCTGTCAGTTACCTGGATACTGTTAGCTGTCAGTTATCACGACTCATATACTGGATATTGATAGCTGTCAGTTACCTGGATACTGTTAGCTGTCAATTACCTGGATACTGGATATTGATAACTGTCAGTTACCAACACTCATATAATGGATATTGATAGTTGTCAGTTACTTAAAACGTATGAATCTTGTAAAGAATTAATGATGATTGGAAATAAAAAGAATTTTCGATTATAACTTCGCTCACATCTAACTTTTAATGATTGGGATACCCTAGATGAGGGAAGGAAGCCGTATTGACCTCGCTTCAAATACTGTTAGAATCTGGATTGCCTGGACTGAGGATTGAAGTCTAGCACCTTAGACCATCAGCATCCTTGAAAGACTAAGACCACGTGAGAAAGAATCTTTGAAAGACTTTGAGAGGGAAAGAATATATATATATATATATATATATATATATATATATATATATGTAATATTAAGTAGATGGGTTAATACTTGTCGTGCTGAAGATATTTAACCTTAATTCCTAAATTCCTAATGTAATTAACTTTTAAACGTATGAATCTTGTAAAAGAATTATTGACGATTGGAGATAAATGTTTAATGTAATTAACTTTTTAAAACGTGTGAATCTTGTAAAGAATTAATGATGATGATTGGAAATAAAAAGAATTTTCGATTATAACTTCGCCCGCATCTAACTTTTAATGAGGGAAGGAAGCAGTATTGACCTCGCTTCAAATACTGTTAGAATCTGGAAATTTATGTTTAGATAAAAGACTAAGGGTTCACGACGATATAATTCAGGAGCTGTCCCCTTCCCTCCTCTCATGTTTCGGAGACTCGTGCAGAACAAAGGTATTCTTCGTCAGGAAATAACTCTACCGTTTACCGTTTCCATCTCTATGATAATGTACTAAGGGAAGGCAGGTGCAGGTGACCCGGGACGTACGCCTCCCAGAGAGAGAAACTCGCCGACCTTGGGAGAGAGAGAGAACCGTCCGAGGATTGAAGTCATTGTTTAATGTAAAAGAATTAATGAAAAGGTAATTACTTTGGCTAATCCTGCCTCATTTAAAGATTGTTCGAACATTAGCTAATTCAATATTCAAATGAAGTAACTGATTTTATTAATAATACAGTCTCATTTAAAGGTAATTAAGATTGCCAGAACTTTGGTTAAAAAGCTAATTAATGGACTTTGGGGGGGGGGGGGGGGGTTAAGGTGATTAATGGTCTGCAAAATTTACTACATATTTTGGTCGCATTAAAACCGGAGAATGACAATTGGTGTCCGGTTACTGATATTTACAAACACTCACTCAAGACAGCCATAATGGTTTCGACCTTTTGAACAAATGCACTTATAATGGTTTAGGGATACTTATTTTTATAAGAGGGAATGTTTTTAGGTTTCTGGAATAAGTATGAAGAGATTATATGCCTGGTTGTAAGAAGCCTCCAAATCTTTGCCCTGACCGAGGATTGAAGTCCAGCACCTTAGACCAACAGTGTCCTTGAAAGACTAAGATCACGTGAGAAAGAATCTTTGAAAGGCTTTGAGAGGGGAAAGAATATATATGAAATATTAAGTAGATGGGTTAATACTTATCGTACTGAAGATATTTAACCTTAATCCCTAAATTCCCAATATAATTAACTTTTAAACGTATGAATCTTGCAAAAGAATTAACTTTTAAACGTATGAATCTTGTAATAAGAGGCATCCCAAATCTTTGCCCTGACTGAGGATTGAAGTCCAGCACCTTAGACCATCAGTATAATATGTACTAGGTATTAATATCATCTATCAAAAGCGACAGTTTTAGATCTTATGATGATTATATTAAAGGTTTAGTATTATTAGCTCTGCGTCTTACTTGCGCCAATTTGTAATTGTAGGGTGATTGTGAGATGAAATGAAGGACCTACAGTTTAACGTGGAATCCGAACCACGCATTCACAAGATAACTTGTCAGAGGTGAAGGAAGGGTTTGGTAATCAGATAAATCTGTGCTGGGGGTACAAATCTTGTAATTAAGATTGTTTGAACTTTGACTAATTCAATATTGTTAAATTCTTCATAATCCTACCGTGAATAGAGTATAAACCCACCTCAGTGACGACTGCCGAGGATGGGGAGATCGAGGCTCGAATCTCAGTCGGGTGAACTGAGGGGAGGTTGGTTCACAACCAATTCCTACTATCATTCACCGAGTCATGTTATCTTCGACCGTCATCATGCTGAATTTTCTAACCAAAATCAGGGTACGCTTATCCTCTTCATGCTAGGCCGAACGGGATCCCCTAAATATCTTCTGTACGAGGAGTATTATCCTACACATGATCTAAGGTGTCGGACTTCAATCCTCGGTCCTTAGGATATCTCCATTTTCACGGTTCAATCCTTCCCCGAATTACCTTTAAATTGACTAGATCACGATTGCTTAATTGTCGTCTACGTTACACGTTCCGGATTGTTCAGGGTGATTGCGAGATGAAATAAAGGACCTACAGTTTAACGTGGAATCTGAACCAAGATGTCCTGTCGGATGGTGAAAGATAAATCTGTGCTGGGAGCGAGGATTGAACCCTGGACTACTAGGTTAAAATATCATGATTCTAAGCATGTCACTTAGAAAGAAATTTATGTTATAAAGTTCGTGAATAAGATAATACCTCGACTGTTAAGAGAATATATGGCTCTATACAGACACTATCAACACAACATACAGACACTATCAACATAACATACAGACACTATCAACATAACATACATACACTATCAACACAACATACATACACTATCAACACAACATACATACACTATCAACAGTATATAAATACACTATCAACACTACATACATACAATATCAACACAACATACAGATACTATTAACACAACATACAGACACTATCAACATAACATACATACACTATCAACACAACATACAGATACTATCAACACAACATACAGACACTATCAACACAACATACAGACACTATCAACACAACATACAAACACTATCAACACAACATACAGACACTATCAAAACATCATACAGACACTATCAACTCAACATATATCTACTATCAACATAACATACATACACTATCAACACCACATACATACACTATCAACATAACATACAGACACTATCAACACTACATACAGATACTATCAACACAACATACAGGAACTATCAACACAACATACATACACTATCAACACTACATACAGACACTATCAACACAACATACAGACACTATCAACACAATATACATACACTATCAACATAACATACAGATACTATCAACATAACATACAGATACTATCAACACTACATACATACACTATCAACATAACATACATACACTATCAACACCACATACATACACTATCAACACAACATACAGACACTATCAACACAATATATATACACTATCAACATAACATACAGATACTATCAACACTACATACAGACACTATCAACACTACATACAGACACTATCAACTCAACATATAGCTACTATCAACACAATATACATACACTATCAACACTACATACAGACACTATCAACACAACATACAGATACTATCAACACAACATACAGATACTATCAACACAACATACAGATACTATCAACACAACATACAGATACTATCAACACAACATACAGACACTATCAACATAACATACAGACACTATCAACATAACATACAGATACTATCAACACAACATACAGGCACTATCAACACAACATACAGATACTATCAACAAAACATGCAGACACTATCAACAACAACATATAGCTACTATCAACACAACATGCAGACACAATCAACATAACATACATACACTATCAAAAAACATACATACACTATCAACACCACATACAGACACTATCAACATTACATACAGGCACGATCAACACAATATACATACACTATCAACACAACATGCAGACACTATCAACACAACATACATACACTATCAACATTACATACATACACTATCAACATAACATACAGACACTATCAACACAACATACATACACTATCAACACAACATATATACACTATCAACACAACATACAGACACTATCAACATAACATACATACACTATCAACACAACAAACAGACACTATCAACACAACATACAGACACTATCAACACAACATACATACACTATCAACATAACATACATACACTATCAACATAACATACATACACTATCAACACAACATACAGACACTATCAACACAACATACATACCTAGAGATAGGGTGTAACTATTCACATTTAACCTGAAATCAATTCAATGATTATTGACTTAGATTAAGTACGGTTATCCTAACACACATACACACATGCACACACACACATTCAAGATAGAGATTTAACCTGAAATCAATTCAATGATTATTGACTTAGATTAAGTACGACTATCCTAACACGCATACACACACATACGAGGATTGAAGTCAGACCATCAGGATGTTTGAGCAGGACTAAGGATTGTGAAGTCCAATATGACGCTTTGTTGAAAGGAATTAAACCGACACGTCCTCTCATGTCATACGGCTGGAGATTTCTCACAGTTACGGGATTTTTTATTCATGAATGACGATGACGTGGAGATCCAGGACGTACTGAAAGTGAATGCGAGTTCCTAATCCACGGTGCACTGGCAGGGGTTCTAACCTTGCATACTAGCCAGGATCCCAATCTATGATACATTTTACTACCATTTCGAGAATAGAATCCATCATTTAAAAAACTATTCACAACATACACATACACCTACGCATACACACATACACACGAGGGGAATAATACTTGTCATATCCTTAATTCTCAATCTTGACCATCAGGGTATGAGGAAGAATATACTCATCATATCCCGAGCTGCCCTCCCGGGGGAGTGAACCCGCATTTGTGTGAAGGTAGAATGGATACTTCGAGACCCGACCCAGGCCGTGAGACAACCTGAACCCGCATTTGCGTGAAGGTAGAGTGGATCCGCCAGGCCGTGAGACAACCTGAACCCGCATTTGCAGTCTCCCCCGCTCATCTCAGCAGGGAATAATACTTGTCATATCCTTGACCATCAGGGTTTGAGGGAGATAGGAATTGGGAAGTGAACCCGCATTTGCAGTCTCCCCCGCCCATCTCAGCCATCCTGGTGCTTCAACCCACCACCCCCCACAGAAACAGTTGTGTGTGTCCTCTTGTCCCCCCTCCACCCCCTCACCTCTCCTGGAGATCACAGAAACAGTTGTGTGTGTCCTCTTGTCCCCCCTCCACCCCCTCACCTCTCCTGGAGATCACAAGAAACAGTTGTGTGTGTCCTCTTGTCCCCCTCCACTCCCTCACCCAGTTGTTGTCCTCGTCAAAAAAATTTTTGCCCCCCCCCTCCACCCCCTCACCTCACAACGAGGGCTCCAACCCTCCCCATCCTCCCCCCACCCTCCCCATCCCACATGTCATCTCAGGATCCATTAAAATCGTGATTGAGGATTGAACCCGGGACCTCTAGATCTGTAGCCTGTTCCGTTAGGTTTTTTCCCTAATGGGGTTTAATTAGAGGAAGTGTACCCGCATTTGTGTGGAGGTAGAGTGGAAAACCATTTAGGATACTTGTCATACCCCAGGGTTCGAGGCCCGTAGCTGTCCTAGAGAGAGAGGGAGAACCCTGACCCCCTCACCTCTCTCTGTCATCCTTCTCAATCTGATGAGAGAGAGAGAGAGAGAGGGAGAACCCTGACTCGTCACCCTACCTCACATCTCTCATGTGTCCCCGTATCTACACCATGTTTAACGAAGTTATAAGAAAAAACCAGTTGTGTCCTCGTATATATCTCCCCCTCCACCCCTCACATCTCTCAGTCAACCAGGTGCTTCAACCCTCCACCTCTCAGTCATCCCCCCACCTCCCTACCTACCCATCAACATGTCATCTCAGCAGGGCTATTCTGACCGGACGGGAACTAGTTGACGACGTCGCGTTGGCTCGATCCCGTAGAGATGGCGACATGTGCGATTCTGTCCAGTCGGCTAGTTGGCGACACGACTACTCGTCGCGAACTCTGTCGCTTATTTACGAGACTGTCTACCCCCTCTGTTAACTTCCCGACTTAAATGGCGTTCGTTACTTACTTTTGGTTTTTACATATTTGATTGTTTATATTATCCAATTTAATTAGATAAGGGTTTATTTTAGTGTGTTTTAGCGTTTAGTAATTTTCAAGTGGGATTTTTATTTGTATTTGCATCATAGATGTTTAAAACAGTTGTTTTAGTGTTAGGTTGAGGCTGAGCAGTAATTTAAACAATGTGTGAAGTTTTAAATGGTTTCTTGTGGTCGATATATATTTTATTTATTTCGTAGTTTCTCATCTTAATAAATACCTTACGCCATAAATTAAGCCCAAGCCCAAATGTTATTTGACAAAATGTCCCCAGTGCCTTGCAAACCAAAAAGCAACATCAAATTAACATAGGTTTTTGTTATGTATTTGAATAAAAAATAAAAAGTATATCAATGTTTTAGTAGCTATAGCATTATGTGTATTTTTACAGGTTTTTGGATATGATGTTGAAACATGTAATTTCATCTTATAAATAAAAGTAGGTAACTTAGTATGGTTAATTAATTGTGCAATAGGCCTACCAACTAGTTTCATCTTAATTTGAATTTTTCTTACAGATTTAGCTCTCATACTAGTCACTCTACACAAATTGTAAAATTAATTATAAATCGTACCATTTGATTTATAAATGTTTATTTATACCAATTTAGAAACCATACTAGGCCTAACTTACTAATGGTGATTGTACAGTTTCTAGTTTAATCAACATTTATTTATACCAACTTAGAAACCATTCTAGGCCTAACTTACTAATGGTGATTGTACAGTTTCTAGTTTAATCAATATTTATTTATACCAACTTAGAAACCATTCTAGGCCTAACTTACTAATGGTGATTGTACAGTTTCTAGTTTAATCAACATTTATTTATACCAACTTAGAAACCATTCTAGGCCTAACTTACTAATGGTGATTGTACAGTTTCTAGTTTAATCAACATAAAGCCATTACAAAAAAGTACAATAGTATGTCCCATACAGTTTATTTTATTAAAAGAAAAGAAAACTACAATCAAAAAACTTCACTTGTCCTTCCTCGTCTGCGGTAGTTCAATATCATCTGAAACAAAACTGTTTGATAAAAACAAACATCCTTAGATACATGGATTTTAATATGATATGATGGGCATGAATAAGATATTTAAGAGGAAATGCACCTGCATTAGCATGGAAAGAAGGTTGAAAAAATACTCTATAGACTTGTGTAGGATTCAAACTTCTATTCATAAACTGCAACAAAATACAATAAATTTGTAAAAATAACAAACATAGCAAAAAGTATTAATATTTAGCCTACAGTAAGATATTGGTGATCCAATCCAACAGAATATTGGGAGTGCCTAAAATTGGAGGGTTTCTACACTAGATCTAATAATAATGTGGACTCCATTTTTCATAAGATCTATAAATGTTTATGTCTGTTTAAGTATTGTATATTTTTTATGCACCGAGCCTTATTACCTCTCAAATATATTGGGATATTTACATTGATGACATTAGAATGAGGAAAGTAAACATGAGAATAAATGTGCCTACATTTGCATGGAGGGAGAATGGAAGTACCATAATTACACTTGGTTTCCATTTGAACCCTCTCTATTTCACTGACAAACCTGACTATGTTGATGCTTTAGCCTATGTACCCCACAATTTACCTAACAGTGAAAGTTTATTTGTTACTACCAGTTTAATCTCATCAAAGTGTGACGTTGTCACAGACATAATGCAAACATGGACGATCTGGCTCACCTGATCTGGTCCCCTTTGACTGGGCTGGATCTCGACTTCATGAAACTCGCACACTCAACTCCACTCAACATCACGCGGCTTACTGACCGCCCGTGGCTCGAGGCCCGATTAGAGCAAGACTCGGACAATTGAACGTCAAGATGCGCTAACCCGTATGCGCCGACGGTTGTGTTCGAGTGAAACAAGACTCATCCACCGGCGCGTGATTTGAAATTATCACGAGAATAATCGAGACATCTGCCGAAGCAACGTACACCCCTCTCCCTTCGCCACAGTGTGATTCCCGCCGTTTGTGAACACGTGATTGACTTTGTACAGTATATAACGGCTGGACTGTGTAGTGATGTCACTCATTTCTCTGCACTCGATTAGGTGAGACACTTGTCTTAGATTTAGACGTAGGTCGTTGTTCGACGTTTTCTAAATTATGTTTGGGTTAAATTGTTCAAAATTTAAGTTTCAACTTTAAATATAAATCATGATTACTAATAGCTATATTTCTCTGAGACTGCAGGATTTGCCTGTCAGCCATTATGGTTTATGCGCTAGCTTTTTTCTTTGTACTTAACGTTGTGTCCGCCTCACGGACGGGTTGGAACTTTAACATGGCGCCATCTTGGGGCGCTAATGGAACCTTAGCATGTCGCCATCTTGGGGCGCTAATTATTTCTGTTTAACGTGTAACTTATTTTAAAATAGTTGTTCTGCTTGCTAAAAGTTAAAGATTTGTTACGATTGTGATTCTTTTTAAATTGTTACTCAACTCGGGGGGCGCGAGCCCGTGCACCCAGCACATTGGTCATTACAATAATAATAATTAGATTGAACTAATTTGATTGGGATCTATTGTAACAGGTTAGGTTTAGGTAAATCATTTTCTCTGTCGCGCCTTACAATGGCAGTCTATTATAAAACTTCATACTTATGTCAATATAGTGTCGGCATCGCCAGGTCGTGTAGACCTATACATATTACTTGTATTTAACTTTCCTGCTAGGTTAGTCGCCTTCTGCGAGGGTCAATTTAATTATGACTACGTTGGTATTAATCATTCTGTTTCTCTTAACGACTTGGGGTCTTGCCCCTTTATTTATTGTTTACTTCGGCCCTTATCGGCCAGTCACTCGACTTTCCTAGAGTGCCTCGCTCTTGTATGTCTGCTAGTTGTTTGTAGAATAAAATAAACTCTCTTGTAACTTACCTACCTTTTATTTATTGTAATATGAACCTACCAAATCTTATAAAAGGGGGGGTTACAAGAGAGAAGCTGCGCAACTCTGCTCTCGCAGAGTTGAGTGGGGCACTTAATAGGATATTAGGTGTAGTTAGGAGAGAAAATAGGGTCCACCTGTCTGCAGTATTGTTGGATGATTGATATTGTACTGATTCTTGTTTGTTTATGTTTCATGACTCCGTGACCATGGAGACCACTCCTGCAACTGCTATGTCCACCTTGACCACATCTAAGACTGCTGTCTACCGCCTGAGCCGGGACGAGTTGACAGCTGAGCTGACTTCAAGGGGCGTCTCCTTCCCTCCCAATGCTACTGTGGGTGAGCTCAGATCTAAGCTATGTGGGGAGATTAGCGGGACTGGGGAGGCTGAGACTGACTCGGGTATGGACAGGATTGAGGATGGGAATCCACCCCCTTTAGCGCCTACCGCTCCTCCTCCACCCCCTTCACTAGTTAAATGTCAGAACAAAGTACTTATGGAGATTTTGAATCGGACCCCTGTTTGCGACGGTCAAGATCACGCTACTCTGTTTAAATTTATGGTTGAGATCAACAGAGCATATTGTCTAAAGTTAGCGAGTGATAGTGAATTTTTGATTCTGTGTTTGGCCAAAACTTCTGGTTTTTTAACCCAGTTGTTCTCCCGTGGGATTCAAAATGGTTTATCTTGGAGATCACTTACTGACCTCATTTTAGAAGCGCTGTTACCCAGTAGGGCTAGAGAAAGGTTATGTAAGGAAGTTATTCACAGGTTTCAATATCCCCACGAATCGTTGAGAGATTTTGTTTTATCTATCACAGAGGCAGCTCAAGTTCTCAATAGTGGTCTGGGGGAAAGTCAGATCGTTGATATTATTCTTGAGAATGTGTCGCCCCTCACCCGGCGACATTTTGTATTTACATGTAAGCCCTGTACGGTACTTGAACTTTTCTCTCTAGCATCTTCGATTGAAAACACCCTGCTCGCCGAACAGGAGTATTTAAGTGCGCATGCGCCGGCGGCATTAAACCGCAGACGCACGGGTTCAACTCCCGAACCTATGAATACGGCCTTGTCATTAGCGCCTGTACTACCGGGCGATCGCGATGCTAACACTCCTAGGGACAACTTCAGGCCTTCGGGTTCTGACAACCGTGCGCCCCGCGACCTCTCGCGCATGAGATGTTTTCGGTGTAGAAGACTGGGTCACGTACAGAGACAGTGTAGATCGGGAAACTTATAGGGCGCGCTCGTAGTCGTGGTCCGGTCGTGCCCACTTGTATTAAACCACATGCTCCTACTCCTGTAGTTCAGATCCAGGTAGCCCAAAAGGATTGTGTTGCTCTTTTAGATACTGGAGCCAGTCACTCATTTATATGCCGTGAGTTTTTGCGCCAGTTAGAGGGTAAAACAAAAATCGATTATAGGTCGATAGGTCCTAAGATTTACGCCGTGGCTAATGGGCAGACTATCTTGGTCGATTGTAAAGTAGTGCTCTCTATTAAGATAGAAATATTTGCCTGGAAACGTCCATTCTTTGTTATGCCAGAACTTCCCTTTGATGTTATTCTAGGGACTGACTTCATGTTCGAGACTGGAGTCAAACTTGACCTGAGACGCTTAGGAATATCTTTTAGTTTTGAACCTAGTTTGTTTATTCCGTTTTGTGTTGGGCACCATCCTCGCAGGTTGTTCCCCATTGTCGAGGAACGTGAAGCGATAGATCGTTTGATAGCTCGATTCCCTGACGTCATCACTGACAGATGGGGCAAGTGCGACATTTTGCCGTACGACATTGTGGCGCAGGACCACATTCCTGTTAGATCTGGTCCCTACTCCTGTGCACCCCCAAACTCGAGATATTTAGAAATCTTATCATGGACTTGGAACGAAAGGAGGTTATTCGTCCCTCCAAATCCCCATACGCAAGTCCTGCGTTCATTATCCCCAGGAGAGGTCATGGGCATCGCTTGATTGTCGATTATAGAAAGCTTAATAAAAAATAGTGTTCGACCCATACCCCATGCCTAGCATAGAGTCCGCCTTCCAACATCTTGGCGGAGCCAAATATTACAGCTTGATTGACCTTAATGCGAGCTTTCTGCAATGTGCTCTCTCAGAGTCGTCTAAGAAATTTACCGCGTTTATCACCCCCTGGCAAGTCTACGAATTCAACCGAGTGCCGTTAGGGATAAGTTGCGGGGGACAAGCGTTGAGTAGAGTCTTAGACCATATTTTGGCGGACCTGAAATACAAATTCGTGTTTAACTACCTTGATGATATCTGCGTTTACAGCAAATCTTTTGATGACCATTTGCGTCATGTTGAGGTAGTGTTGAGGCGCCTGCGCGAGGCTGGGTTGACTGTAAACCCGGAGAAAGTTACATGGGCGAAGAGATCTATCCCATATCTTGGCTATATCATTTCTGAGGGTAACCTGCTCGTTGACCCGGATCGGGTTAAGCCTATCTTGGATTTTCCCGCCCCAAAAAACATAAAAGGGGTATTACGGTTTCTAGGTATGTGCGCCTACTACGCTAGGTTCATCCCGAACTTCTCTGACTTAGCCAACCCCCTTAACTCCTTGAAAAAAAAGGGTGCCACCTTTATTTGGGGTTCTGCCCAACAGCAGGCTTTTGTTGCGCTTAAGCGCCACCTGGTGTCGCCAGCCGTGCTACGCATGCCTGACTTTTCTCTGCCTTTCCAACTACATGTTGATGCCTCCTCTGTAGCGCTAGGGGCGGTTCTCTCTCAAACGACTTCCGAAGGAAGTAGACCTGTAGCTTTCGCCAGCAGAACTTTGAGCCCTGCCGGAAGAAAGTATAGCATATATGAAAAGGAATGTCTCAGCTGTATCTTCGGCATCGACAAGTTCGCTGACTATCTAGAGCTTCGCCAGTTTGAGTTGTACACTGACAACATGGCCCTCAGCTGGATGTGGAATCACCCGAAACAACTAGGGAAAATTGGACGGTGGGTTTGGAAGCTATCCAGGTTTAAGTTTACTACCCATCACGTTGCTGGGAAGCTTAATGTTGTCGCTGACGCTTTGTCTAGGATGTGTGAGGATAAGGAACCTGTAGGAGAATGTAAGGAGGATGGCTCGTTATTTGTTATCCATACGATTCCCGAATCCTTTATCTCAATCAAAGACCATCAGTTGATGGATCCGTGTTGCAGACAGATCGTTGACAGGATCAAGCGTGGAGAGAGGATTGGGAACTACGAGATTTTTAAAGACCTCTTAGTAGTTCGTGTCAAGGGTAGGATAAGATATTTTGTGCCAGAGAAACTTAGGCCTATGTTACTTAAATATTTCCACGACTCCCTTTTTGGCGGCCATTGCGGTGTCCTTAAGACCGAACGCAAGATTTCTAAGGAATTTTTTTTGGCCCTTAATGCCTAGAGACGTTAGAGATTGGGTGCGCAAATGTGAGCCGTGTCAATTGGCCAAACCGGCGCGTAATTCTAAAATAGGGTTTCACTCCGCGGATGTTGCTAAGCAACCGTGGGAGAAAGTTTTTGTTGATTTCGTCGGCCCCCTTACCCGCTCTACCCAAGGGAACACCTCTATACTCGTTGCCATGGACGCCTTCTCTAAATTCGTCATACTCATCCCCCTAAGGAACATGAAGGCAAGGACGACTGTTAATGCTCTGTGCAGGCGTGTTTGGGCGATTTTAGGGACCCCAAGGGTCATAGTAAGTGATAATGGACCGTGTTTCCGTTCTAAAGCTTTCGGAGATATGTGTTTTTCGTGGGGGATAAGACACGTTACCACTAGCCCGTACAACCCATCGCCGAACCATGTAGAAAGGTTTAATCGTAACCTGAACGTTGCCTTGACGATCTTTCACCACCTGGATCACACCCACTGGGACCAGGACTTAGACGTTTTGAACATTGCTTTTAACGCCGCTTTCCATGAGTCAGTCAAAGCCACTCCTTCCTCTATCCTCCTCAATAGGGACCTGAACCACCCATTATTGTTTAACTGGGATATTGACCCACTCCTTAATGACGCAGGTGATTGTTCTTATGAAAAGAAATGTGAGGTAGCTTTTTCTAACCTCCTGAAGTCCCAAAGGAAGGTTGCCGCCACCTATAACCGAGGGCGTACCCTGTCCCATTTAAACTTGGGGACGTTGTTGTGTGCAAGTGTTTTCCTCTTAGCTCAGCTGCTGACAAGTCTTCGGCGAAGATGGCGTATAAGTGGAGTGGTCCCTGGTCAATTGAAAGATTTCTTACACCTGTTTCGGTATTGTTAAAAGAAGTATCCGACCCATCTTTGACACGTAGAGCACATGTCAGCCACCTAAAGGCTGCAGGGAAATGAGTCAATTGACCCCGTGCTGTGTGTCGTCTGTTTGCTTAAGTGTACCTTTGTGATTTAATTTTGCGTTCTTAAGTGCATGTTTCTAGGTATTCTATATTGTTGTATATATAATTTATATAAGGGAAGGGGTACCACCCCCTGGTATTGTTAGGATAAATTTGTAGTACTGTAGGGCCTAGGTATGACTTTGGGCAGAAACTTGTGTTGGACTGTTTATAATAAAGCGTGTGTCGGGTCCAAAGTACATGGTGCAGAACGTTCGCCCCACCGACTGGACTACCTCTAAGTGCGTGTGAAGCGGCAAACCCACCTTTCCTCATTCGTGGAAAGTCGTCGCTAAACAGAGTTGTGGGTATCTCTGTGACTCGTGCTGGTAGACAATGTTAGTGCTACGAAACTGCCACAGTAACTTTCAAGGATGGCTGCGCTAACTGATAAACTTTACAATTGGATGTGGTGTTCACGTGTAAACTTTTGTTCTCAGAGACTTCACCTATTCGGCCTTCCGTCCCCCCCTTTTCTGCCCTGCCCTTTCCTTCCCCTCCTTTGTTCCTGTACACTCATCGGCAGTCAATGATCGCCCAGCTGGGCGTGGCGATGAAGCTTCCCTGGTGGTTAAAGCGGGCCGCCTTACGAGCATATGCTGTCTCCCTGTCAACCCGGGATGACGGTGTGTTGGAGTGAGCGTGTGAAGCAGAGGTCAACCCCCGGAGTCCAGTTATTCGTCATCTCCCGAACCTGCATCTGGCCACCTAACATGGCCTCGGAGGGTACCGGAGCCGCCACCCACCCTCTAGTCAGCGGTGAACATCGAGGAAGGCGCCTCCCCGTGTCTTCACCAAAGGCTAAGGACGTCCTTCTTCTCCGTCCAAGGGGGGACATTGTGACGTTGTCACAGACATAATGCAAACATGGACGATCTGGCTCACCTGATCTGGTCCCCTTTGACTGGGCTGGATCTCGACTTCATGAAACTCGCACACTCAACTCCACTCAACATCACGCGGCTTACTGACCGCCCGTGGCTCGAGGCCCGATTAGAGCAAGACTCGGACAATTGAACGTCAAGATGCGCTAACCCGTATGCGCCGACGGTTGTGTTCGAGTGAAACAAGACTCATCCACCGGCGCGTGATTTGAAATTATCACGAGAATAATCGAGACATCTGCCGAAGCAACGTACACCCCTCTCCCTTCGCCACAGTGTGATTCCCGCCGTTTGTGAACACGTGATTGACTTTGTACAGTATATAACGGCTGGACTGTGTAGTGATGTCACTCATTTCTCTGCACTCGATTAGGTGAGACACTTGTCTTAGATTTAGACGTAGGTCGTTGTTCGACGTTTTCTAAATTATGTTTGGGTTAAATTGTTCAAAATTTAAGTTTCAACTTTAAATATAAATCATGATTACTAATAGCTATATTTCTCTGAGACTGCAGGATTTGCCTGTCAGCCATTATGGTTTATGCGCTAGCTTTTTTCTTTGTACTTAACGTTGTGTCCGCCTCACGGACGGGTTGGAACTTTAACATGGCGCCATCTTGGGGCGCTAATGGAACCTTAGCATGTCGCCATCTTGGGGCGCTAATTATTTCTGTTTAACGTGTAACTTATTTTAAAATAGTTGTTCTGCTTGCTAAAAGTTAAAGATTTGTTACGATTGTGATTCTTTTTAAATTGTTACTCAACTCGGGGGGCGCGAGCCCGTGCACCCAGCACATTGGTCATTACAATAATAATAATTAGATTGAACTAATTTGATTGGGATCTATTGTAACAGGTTAGGTTTAGGTAAATCATTTTCTCTGTCGCGCCTTACAATGGCAGTCTATTATAAAACTTCATACTTATGTCAATATAGTGTCGGCATCGCCAGGTCGTGTAGACCTATACATATTACTTGTATTTAACTTTCCTGCTAGGTTAGTCGCCTTCTGCGAGGGTCAATTTAATTATGACTACGTTGGTATTAATCATTCTGTTTTCTCTTAACGACTTGGGGTCTTGCCCCTTTATTTATTGTTTACTTCGGCCCTTATCGGCCAGTCACTCGACTTTCCTAGAGTGCCTCGCTCTTGTATGTCTGCTAGTTGTTTGTAGAATAAAATAAACTCTCTTGTAACTTACCTACCTTTTATTTATTGTAATATGAACCTACCAAATCTTATAAAAGGGGGGGGTTACAAAAGCAACTGCTTATAATTCCGTATCAAATCAATTTCAAAGGTATTTTAATAATTTTAATCAATCGCAAACAAGGATATATAAAAAATTTGGGATGATGCGCAAAATACAGTGTGTATAACACACTTTTTTGTTATAAAATATATAATAATAAATAGTTTAAAACAATAATCCTACTCACGAGCAAACGGTGAATCAAATGATACTAAAATTATAATTATGGACATTTATACTTTTTCACTTTTGCAAAACTTAATCAATGCACCCAAAACATCAAAGATATGTAGCAATTTATGAACATATTGTGTTTTTACATGTGGGCTTTGGGTTTATACAAATGATCCTTAACATTATCATCTATATATTATTTCTTTGATTACTACCGTTCAAAATTGTTATTTTTGTAGGCCTATACATGAAAGGTTAGGTCAATTTATTGGTTAATACTCCAATAATAAAGTTTTAAAATAGGGATTGGTTTTTCTTATCATTATAAGCTAACCCAAAATAAAAAAATCCAACCTTCCAATCATAAAAAAACATGACTTTGGTGTTTGGTTTAAGAGTTCTTAATCAAATGTTTCAATGATAGGCCTAACAAATATATTTAATAATTATTGTAATTTTACTATAATTTGATTTTCCGTATCCTTTTGAATAGAACGATGGTGTTAAATTATTTATTATTTTCTATTTTATATAGAAAACAGAGTCCTATATCTACCTGTTATTGTGAGCTTTCCCCGAAAAAAGAACTACTAACCTGGCCCTTATGTGATTAGGTTAAACATCTTGAAATAAACAAAATAAATAATTGGACGAGTCTTACATTATTTTACAGTCACATTAATCTTTGTTTCTTTTAGTAAATACTTAATAAAATCTTTCACACAGTTTTGTAGGCCTAAGCTCCACTAGCATTCCCTTACCAAAATAAAATGTATTGGTTTTGTGGCACTTTATTATTGGTAAAACATTTGATAAATTACCATTTATATATAACTAATATTAACTTAGAACCGGTATATATGACAAATAATCTAGGATAAATATTCAATTTTGGCAACCTATTCAACATATTTGTGTATAGTATAAATGCAGCCCACTTTTGTCAATAATAATAAGGGTAATACATTATAAGCTAACCTAACTAGTCCTAAAAGAACTCGTAGCTTAGGTGTACTTTTAAGTTAAAACATTTAATATAGATTAGCAGTATTTTAAAGATAGTTTTTGTTTCAAAAACTAGTGCTTAATTGACAACACCACATTATAAGACTATGCACAATGATATAGGACTAGTTTAAATTTGTTGAACATAATTATATTGGGTCTACTCACGTTTCTTTATTTCCGGCCATCACACTGGCACACAATGTATAATAATAAAAACTTTTCCGCCAATAAAGATGAAACAAACGTACAGAAATGCACTTAATAAGCATCACATTCTGTTTGTAAGCCTAGGTATAGTTATAAATAATGATACTGAAAATTACACCAAACTTGAAATTATACACAAGATTAGACCTACATAAAATATGAAAACACCCCAATAAATACCAATTTAATAGTAACTGAATTAAAGAAATAGTAACTAATAAATTGATGGAGCAAGTCTTTCGAAGAATGTGATGACTAATATAAAAATAAATACTAATCATTAATAAAAAACCGTGTCGTCTGCTAACTTCGAAATTGCAAATACAACCAAAAGTAAACAAGAAGCAATGAACTCTGGGTAAAATATGTTGCCAACCTAAATAAATAGTGTTGAAAACCAAATACTGTTGATTACCTGTTGCCATGGCAACCATGGTCTTCCCGACACGAAGCAACGACCGGACAGAATCGCTGTTTCGCTAACTTTTCACGACAACTCGTCGCGAAGCGTAGTTGACGACACTCAAGCCGACAAATGTTCCCGAGCGGTCAGAATAACCCTGCAGGAACCATTAAAATCGTGATTAATGGGGGTGTCCTCGTATACCATAAACTGGCCTACTATCTTATGCTTTTTATTTTAAAAATCACATAATTAATGTATTTATTAAACTAGTATTGAGTCTTGGGGAGACCAATTCCCAGTTTTCCCTCTATTGGGTGTGCCACTGACCTATATATACATAAATTGGGTAATATATATATATATATATATATATATATATATATATATATATATATATATATATATACACGAGTATATAATATCCAAGGAAGAAAAAACAGAGAAATTCTGCACTAGTCTTTTTTCGTTGGTATAGCGTCAATTTGAGGAAACACTCAAATTTTCTATGTTAATATGCTGCCATTTATAAATTATCAGAACTACATTATATCTATTAAAATAACGGATTTTTTTTCTTAGAAACATTTTTGACAGTATTTTATTTTGTGATAAATTAATGGAAAACTATCACTTTATAAACATTTTCACGTAAATTAAAATGTTTAGTACTACTCGATATTACATACTTTATCATTTAGTAACCAACCGAGAGTTGGTTTACTTCCATTGTATAATATAATTAGGAAACCAATTTTCATAATTTGTCGCCAGTAGCCCATAAGTGAATGTCTGTGCGGTGCACTGTACCATTTATTTATTTTTTCAAACCTCTAAACACTTTAAGCAAGATTGATCCTGCTAATTTTAAAGTATTGTGTTGCGAGTAAAGACATGCCTACTTTGATGAGTGTTGTTTAAATCTTTATATTAATTGTATAAAGCCGAAAATAACCGAACTCGATTGAGTATATACATTAAGTTGGACACCCTTCGCTTATAAATTCTGGGCAGGAGGAAGATCACAAACCAAACATGTTTGTGTCCTTGTATGTGTGCGTGTGTGTTCAAATATCATACACACACACAAGTACGATTCTAGAATTGTTATTTTTAATTGTTTAACTTTTTAGAAATTCAAACCATTCTATTCTCAATGAATAGTTCTTAGCTCAGGCTTGAAAAACTCCGGGCTATTTAAAAAATAAGTTGGGCTATATATGGGTTTTATTGGGTTTGTTGTGGTGTGATTAAAGATCTTATGTATGTTATCTGACTAAACCAATCATTCTAACATATTAATTAGTGCCTAGGCTGCTACTTAAAAAAAAGTCCATATTTTATAAATCTTTTTTTTAAGGAATTAAAACAATATACATTAGTTAACAAAATTCAAAAT
The DNA here is from genome assembly GCA_039000515.1 of Timema cristinae. Taxonomy (NCBI): domain Eukaryota; kingdom Metazoa; phylum Arthropoda; class Insecta; order Phasmatodea; family Timematidae; genus Timema; species Timema cristinae. The sequence goes on from JBCFYV010000236.1 coordinate 67,899, forward strand.
AAGACTTTAATGCAATCATGTTAGTAAAATTTGGTTCTTACAAAAAATGTTTTAAATTTAAATTGTATGTGTATTTATTAACATATTCAATAACATTAGTTTGATCTAGTTCTATGTTAGTATGTTTAATTCCATTTCCAATCTATCTACATTTTTATTTAAAGTAATTAATCATATCTTTAATATTAAAAGGAAAATAGACTAACTACTTTAAAAAAATTAGACAATTGCTTTGTATTCAAAATATAATAAGTTTTTTTGTTTTTAAGTGGGTATTTTAATAAAAACCCATGTGTTTTTTTTTTGGCTGGATAGAATTGTAACAACCCTGTCTTAGCTAACTCTACTTGCTTTAATTATATGCAATTGTAACAAAGAGCGATTGCATCCATATTATTTACCCTTACATTTTTATCTTTATTGTCAACTTATATTGTTGACGTGACTCTATATGAAATTTATTTAATCTTATTATAAGACCACTTTTTCACTTACATTTTTACATACCGTTGTTTGATACTTGTAAACAATAGGAAACCCCAAAAACAATATTACTCAATCATTTAAGGAAATCTTATATTGTTATATTTCATTTCAACATTAGTTAATCACTAACTTCTAATACTTAATTTAAGTAATTTTAAAGATTAGACAATTTAAAAAGATTTTTGTTTATTAATAAATAAATAAATGTTTAGTTTGTCATTGGTTTTATTTATAGGTCTTTCCCTAACGCTAAATGACTGGACTTTGTAAATACAATAGGAATTAAACACACATGGAAATGTATTAACTTTTCCACAATTGTTTTGTAAAGTATTGTAAAATTTTACTTAATATAATTTATATTTTTATTGTCTTTTGGTTGAGTATACTATAATTTTTATCGTAAGAAGAGTAAATGACTGTCACAAACGTTAGTAAAACTACATTGATCTATTCATAGCTCAAGTAATGTGATTTACATCTTTAACTTTATATATATTATAAATAGGCCTACCTTTAAAATAATAATTAAGTAAGTAGAATAAAATCTCATGCCTCAGGACGGAAGTCCGCCCCTCCCCTCACCCCATTTCCTCCCTCGCGGTTGTCTCGCGTGTTCCATGGATGAAGGATTCCCCCCTTCCCCTCCCGCGGCGTGGATTCGCGGCTGCGTATAGGTGGGGATAAATGTCTCTCTCTTTCTCTCCTCTTTCTATCTCTTCCTCACCTTCCCTCTTTCTATCTCTCTGTCTCCCCCTCTCCTCCTCCTCTCTCCCTCTTTCTCTCTCTCAGAGTAGGAGGTGGCGGGTATAGCCCTCCTTCCCTCGACTAGGCTGGAAAAATACATATCTAAAATGATCTTTTCTATCTCTCTGTCTCTCTCTCTGTCTGTCTCTCTCTCTTCTTCCCTCTTTCTATCTCTCTGTCTCTCCCTCTCCTCCTCTCTCTCAGAGTAGGAGATGATGGGTTTTTTTTGGTATAGCCCTCCTTCCCTCGAATAGGCTGGAAAAAATACATATCTAAAATGATATTTTCTTGCTCTGAATGAAACATACATAGACCTTAGCTTTATTTTCTACGATCAAGGACTTAAATAAATAGTACAACTTTTTTATTTAGCGAGTATATTCTTAAGATTATGATGATACATACATATAAATTCTCTTTCCCTCATAGTCTTTCACTTGATGCATACAAAAAATATCTTTCTCTAAAGTCTTGTCTAAACATGTTAGAACACTTCACCACTTGAACAGTTCGTACTCGCCTTCACCCAGGATGCGTACAAAAAATATCTTTCTCTAAAGTCTTGTCTAAACATGTTAGAACACTTCACCACTTGAACAGTTCGTACTCGCCTTCAACCAGATATAACAGTCCTCTCTGTGAAGCGTTAAAGCGGCTCCTGTAGCGCGCACCAAAGTTTTTACCCGGCAGATGCACTTTGCCTACATAGTCTAGCGTTATGATGTTCGGTTCGTCTTCATCCTCACTGATCTCTTCGTCTCCTTCTAGGCGGCGAACGTTGTACGTACGAAACTTTTCAAGTTCAGAGACGTGCTTGACCCCACTTGATGCGTACAAAAAGTATCTTTCTCTAAAGTCTTGTCTAAACATGTTAGAACACTTCTCCACTTGAACAGTTCGTACTCGCCTTCACCCAGATATAACAGTCCTCTCTGTGAAGCGTTAAAGCGGCTCCTGTAGCGCGCACCAAAGTTTTTACCCGGCAGATGCACTTTACCTACATAGTCTAGCGTTATGATGTTCGGTTCGTCTTCATCCTCGCTGATCTCTTCGTCTCCTTCTAGGCGGCGAACGTTGTACGTACGAAACTTTTCAAGTTCAGAGACGTGCTTGACCCGATCGAGTTCCTCACGCTCGATTCTGTCCAACTCGATGCACAAAGCGTTTTCCTCTTCCTCCGGCGACTCCTCCTCGGGCCAAGCTGTAGAACTACGTTCACCGGACTGACTCGATTCCTGGAGAATTTGCGGCTCGTCCTCGAGGGAAGCTGTAGAACCGCGTTCGATGGACCGACTCGATTCCCGGAGAATTAGCGGGTCGTCTCCTTCCTTAAGATTGTAGACCGGGCAAGCAGTAGAACAGCGTTCGACAGACTGACTCGATTCCCACATTCCGGGATTATGGCATCCGAGCCAGTGCACGGAAGAATCACAGCACTCGCTGTAACCTTTGTCGGTCCGCGCGATATGGTATTCTAAACCACCGTTCGAAATCTTAATATCGCTCATGTCCTCCAGACGGTAACCCAACTGCCTAAACATGTTGAATGAGATACGTCTCCCCGCCTCGCGTCCGCTTTATACGCTCGGGATGGAGGAGGGGGAACGCGCCCTCCCCTCCTTCTACACTATATCCTTCGCCTCGATCCACGAATTGTGAGACGAGTCGAACCCTAACCATATGACGTATACTCTATTTCCAGAACGTCTGATTATCTTCTCTGCGAGGTAAACATCCGGATACGAAGTCTTTCTAAGCTCCTTACCGTAGAAACCTCCCGTGATAGGATTACCTTTCATATCTTCGAGTAGGAAGGTCCTGGGATTAGTCTCGACGACGTTACGTATTTTAAACAGTTCGGTCGACCAGTTCGCGGTATGTTGTAATCTCGACTGTTATTGCAGCAAACCGTACTCTGAGAGGCTCAGCTTCTAATCCTGATCATTCTCTGAGAGGTCCAGGTTATTGTACCAGACTGTACTCCAAGAGGGTCAGGTTCTAATCCTGACCATTCTCTGAGAGGTCCAGATTATTGTATCAGACTGTACTCGGTGAAGTCAAGGTTATTGTACCAGACTGTACTCTGGGAGGTCCGGGTTATTGTAGTGGACTGTACTCTGAGAGGTCCGGGTTATTGTACCAGGCTGTACTCTGAGAGGTTCAGGTTATTGTAGCGGACTGTACTCTGAGAGGTCCAGTTTATTGTACCAGACTGTACTCTGTGAGGCTCAGCTTCTAATCCTGACCGTTCTCTGAGAGGTCCAGGTTATTGTACCAGACTGTACTCTGGGAGGCTCAGCTTCTAATCCCGAATGTCACCTTATGTCATTGTACCAGACTGTTCTCTGAGAAGTCCAGGTTATTGTACCAGACTGTACTCTGGGAGGCCCGGGTTATTGTACCAGACTGTTTTCTGAGAGGTCCAGGTTTGTAACCCTGACTGTGGCTGGTTATTGTACCAGACTGTACTCTGAGAGGCTCAGGTTCTAATCCAGACTGTAACTGGCTACCTCGTATTATTGTAGCAAACTGTACTCTGAGAGGCTCAGGTTCTAATCCAGACTGTAACTGGCTAGCCCCGTATTATTGTAGCAAACTGTACTCTAAGAGGTCCGGGTCGTAACCCTGACTGTACCAGACTGGTCTCTGAGAGGCCCAGGTTCTAAACCCGACTGTAACAAACTGTACTCTAAGAGGTGCGAGGTTGTAACCCTGACTGTAACTGGCTACCTCGTTTTATTGTGCCAGACTGATCTCTGAGAGGCCCAGGTTCTAAACCCGACTGTAACTGGCTACCTCGTATTATTGTAACAAACTGTACTCTAAGAGGTCCGAGGTTGTAACCCTGACTGTAACTGGCCACCTCGTTTTATTGTGTCAGACTATCCTCTGAGAGGCCCAGGTTCTAAACCCGACTGTAACTGGCTACCTCGTATTATTGTAACAAACTGTACTCTAAGAGGTCCGAGGTTGTAACCCTGACTGTAACTGGCTACCTCGTTTTATTGTGCCAGACTGATCTCTGAGAGGCTCAGGTTCTAAACCCGACTGTAACTGGCTACCTCGTTTTATTGTGTCAGACTGGTCTCTGAGAGGCCCAGCTTCTAAACCCGACTGTAACTGGCTACCTCGTATTATTGTAACAAACTGTACTCTAAGAGGTCCGAGGTTGTAACCCTGACTGTAACTGGCCACCTCGTTTTATTGTGCCAGACTGATCTCTGAGAGGCCCAGGTTCTAAACCCAACTGTAACTGGCTACCTCGTTTTATTGTGCCATACTGATCTCTGAGAGGCCCAGCTTCTAAACCCGACTGTAACTGGCTACCTCGTATTATTGTAACAAACTGTACTCTGAGAGGCTCAGGTTCTAATCCAGACTGTAACTGGCTAGCCTCGTATTATTGTAGCAAACTGTACTCTAAGAGGTCCAGGGTCGTAACCCTGACTGTAGCTGGTTATTGTACCAGTCTGTACTCTTGAGAGACCTAGGTTCTAATCCTAACTGTCACCTTCCATTATTGTACTAGACTAGTCTCTGAGAGACCTAGGTTCTAATCCTGACTTTTATTGTACCAGACTGGTCTCTGAGCGGTCCAGGTTGTAACCCTGACTGTAGCTGGTTATTGTACCAGTCTGTACTCTTGAGAGACCTAGGTTCTAATCCTAACTGTCACCTTCCATTATTGTACTAGACTAGTCTCTGAGAGGCCTAGGTTCTAATCCTGACTTTTATTGTACCAGACTAGTCTCTGAGCGGTCCAGGTTGTAACCCTGACTGTAGCTGGTTATTGTAGCAGTCTGTACTCTGAGCGACTTTTATTGTACCAGATTGGTCTCTGAGAGGTCCGAGTTGTAATCCTGGAGAGGACAGGTTGTAACCCTGACTGAAGCTGGTTATTGTACCAGTCTGTACTCTGAGAGACCTAGGTTCTAATCCTAACTGTCACCTTACGTTCTCTGAGAGGTCCGAGTTGTACTCCTGGAGAGGGCAGGTAAAAAACAATACACACACACACAGAAAACTCTATTTAATGAATATAATGATAAACATTTTTTAAAAAAGATTCACACTAAATTAGTATATTTTTTTCTTCAGTCAAGTTACAGAACATGAATATTTTTTTTTCTCAAGTCTTTTTTAAAGCACTAACATTTTTTTCTAATGATAAAGGTATAGTGACGTTAATTATTCACTTTTGTATTAATCAAAACATACATACACAGAAAACTCTATTTAATGACTATAATGATAAACATTTTTTAAACAGATACACACGCTAAATTAGTATATTTTTTCTTCAGTCAAGTTACAGAACATGAATATTTTTCTCAAGTCTTTTTTAAAGCACTAACATTTGTTTTTAGTGACATTAATCAAAACATACGCCTGCTTTTTTCTTAAGTCTTTTTCTAGTGGCATTAATCAGAACATACGCACACTGAAAACTCTATTTAAACAGATACATACTAAATTAGCATATTTTTTTTCTCAAGGCTTTTTTAAAGCACTAACATTTTTTTCTAGTGACATTAAACAGATACATACTAAATTAGCATATTTTTTTTCAAGTCTTTTTTTAAAAGCACTAACATTTTTTTCTAGTGACTACACCTACTGAAAACTCTTTTTAAACAGATATGCGCTAAATTAGTTTATTTTTCTCAGGTCTTTTTTTAAAAAAAGAGCATTAACATTGACATGAGGGTTAGTAGATGCCTGTTCGCTTGTAGATCACCACTGACATACGCACATGATGGTCCAGCTTCAATCAGCGTCTCTTGGAAGGAAGTAGTTGGTTGCTCGCTTATAGAGTAATGACCCCAAGGTAGAGTTCTGACTGATCCAGGTAACACGTGTCGTTTGTCATCGATAGAGCATAGTGCAACCCGATTAAATTTTTGCGTGTAAAGTTTGAATCCTACAGCTCTTATTGAACGAGCTTCTCTCATGACTACCGTTTCATTAGATAAACAATTACGATAGTCCTCTAAAGAGAGCGTTCTTAACGCGCTACTCTTGACACCTTTAGCCTAGAGCATCTCACCACCCCCTTGCACAGCAAATGAATAGAGTTTAGGGCGTAAACCTATGAACTCAGTGATGATCTGACCTCGAGTCTCGTCTTTTAGTTTACCGAGCACCCCTTTATTAACTGCAGGCATGCCGTAAACATTGTCTTGTCCGTAAGTGGAGGTGTCCAGATAGTCATTAGCTAACGGATAAGTCTTTGGGTAGGCGTCCTCGACAGTCATATAGTAGAGAAGCGAGTCTGTGTCAGTGTATTGGAGTTTTAACGTACCTGGTGGGAAGGCGGGAACCATGACCTGGTAATGTAGACCGTACATGACTACTTTAGAGATTTCCAAAATGGCGAATCTCGCATAAATTGGCATATCAAAGTAAATCTCCTGCGGTTCCATCTCAATGATGACCAGGTTTTCTGATACAATCATACGGTTTTTAAAGTTTGGACTGGCTAAAAGGTTACCAGCTCCAAATTTACCTTCCCACCTGGTAGTTATTTTTACCGTACGGTAGGCCCTCTTGTTAGATATAAGGCGGCCGAATGCGGCATTGTTCATCAATTTGAAAAACATGTTTTCAAACTGATTGCTCGCTTTGCTCCTCATTTCCGCGTTCAGCTTGATATACGGCGCCATCCACGGAGATTGTTTGAAACTGAGAACACGGTGGACTCTCGTCAATTTCAACCCATTCACTAAACATAACTTTAGATGACGATAGTGAATGACGTACCTAGTCTTATCAGCTAGAGTCGTTAACAATTTCTCGTGTTTCCCTACGGGTGGAATCCCTTTATCAGACAGAACGGCAAGTCAGAATGAGCGTCATGTACATCTTGCGGATATTCAAGATCTACCTGCAAGATATAGCCCATATCCGCATCGTCCTCCACGTTTAGCGCGTCCAAACGTTCAATTTCATCATCTTCAAGCCATCTGAACCCTCCATAGGGTAATGAGCTCAACATGCTAAATGAATAGAGTCCATTCACGTCTAGATAAACGAGGTAAGACTCTGGTTTGAACGGTCAAATGAACTCATATAACGATTATTAGCTACAGAATGACGATTAGCTACGAAACATATCCCTCCTCGAATAGCTCCCTCAATGAATTGATGCATATCTACGTCATCTATTAATTCGAGACGTACCTGGTTATTCTCAATAGAGCTTGTACGCTAGACTGGGGGCCGTAAGAGACCATCCGGGATCGAGCCTATACGTCTTCATACAAAGATCACGAAAGTTCTCAAAGACGTCGGCCAATAGTGTTACGTCGGTATGAAGGTAGAGGTTCTAGTAATCCCAAAGATTCTTACATTCGAATAGCCGCCAAACCTCACAGGCATGATCATAGTCTTCCTGAGAGATATGACTATCCGTGAGCGCATTATAAAATTTATCTTTGCTCGGTAACTGAGTCTCGTTCAGCCGCTCAAATGAATCTATATAGTCATAGGGAACACCCCTTTACGAGCGACTAGTTTGAAACGTTCATCATCAGGATGACACTTACGAGTGATTTTAAGCTGCTCAGGTTCGAGGTAAGATACGCATTTCTCTAGGAAGTACACAGAAAGCTGAAACTATCTATAATTTTAATTGTGATTCCTCGAAACCCGTGCCGAATATACTTCATGATTACTTTGAATCTTCCCATTGTCTCGCCAATAACCTTAACTTTCCCTGGATTGACAAGAACGCTCTCCCCTGTGAACGGATCAGTTTCTCTACGTTCAACAAGTGATTCGAGGGGGAAAAAATTCTGTACGTCTATATTGTCATGGTCCGATATCAGTACGCTCGAGGTCTTAATTCGACCAGGTATATGTTCAATGTAAGCATTATACAACTTCCCTTCACGAAGTGCAACGTCATGTTTCAAGTATCTAATTAAAAGTTGTTCATTAGCGTCTAGATCCGCGAGAGTATACACCCTATTCCCATTAGTTTGCCGAGATACAATGATAGGAGGTGACAAACTCAATCGTTTTGTCGGTGGTTCTGTCATGTTTGGGTGCACTATGCTCTAAAAAGGCCCTACTCTCCCCTCAGTATTATCTTCTTCATTTCGGGTCAACTTGCTCTATGATCTCTTCGAGCGGCTCTGAGACAGCTATAAAAACAAACAGGGACGTCTAGTTAGCCGTTCATGAAGCCATGATAATCAAACATTGAAGCTAATGTGTGTGTGTGTTTAATTCGGGATATATACGCATTTAAAGGTAAGAGCGAGTTGTCCCCTATAAATATAACCCTTTTCTTATATCTAAAAATATTAGCATAATTAGTTCATAAGCGTATAACTCGAACGGGTAGTAAGACGTGATGCTAGGAACTGAATACCTCTAATTAGATTAACTAAAATCATATTAAATGTATGACTAGAAAATACATTTTTTTAATGCTAACATTGATAATGTTTAGCGCTATCATTCAGCCTGACTGAGATTTGAACGAATCAATGAGATACGATTCTACTTCATGCAAAAGCGAGTACACTTCTTATAAATATAACCCTTTTCTTATATCTAAAAATATTAGCGTAATTAGTTCATAAGCGTATAACTCGAACGGGTAGTAAGACGTGATGCTAGGAACTGAATACCTCTAATTAGATTAACTAAAATCATATTAAATGTATGACTCGAAAATACATTTTTTTAATGCTAACATTGATAATGTTTAGCGCTATCATTCAGTCTGACTGAGATTTGAACGAATCAATGAGATACGATTCTACTTCATGCAAAAGCGAATACACTTCTTATAAATATAACCCTTTTCTTATATCTAAAAATATTAGCGTAATTAGTTCATAAGCGTATAACTCGAACGGGTAGTAAGACGTGATGCTAGGAACTGAATACCTCTAATTAGATTAACTAAAATCATATTAAATGTATGACTCGAAAATACATTTTTTTAATGCTAACATTGATAATGTTTAGCGCTATCATTCAGCCTGACTGAGATTTGAACGAATCAATGAGAATGATTAGACTATTATGTTGAAAATACTTTTTTATGCTAACATTGATAATGTTTAGCATTATCATTCAGCCCCCCTGCGGGACGGGGTTTAGAATAGTCCCGCAGTAACCCCTGCTTGTCGTAAGAAGCGACTAAAAGGGGAGGTTTCTGTGCAGGACGTACTTCGTGTGGGACAAACCTATCCTATATCTTTCCTTTCACATCATTTTCTTCTTCCTTCACTTTCCCCCTTTTTTTCACTCTTCCCCCTTCGCTTTATCTACCCTTACCTTTTTCTTCCTTTCCCCCACCGTTCATCCTGCACAGAGGCCTTTGGCCTTTCCGTTGACGACCTTGGCAACTAACCCGGCTCTCCTCTGTTTATTATTGGATACCACTGCCTTGAGCTCCCGAATGAAAGTGCGCTGGTTGTAATATCTTGGTAGAAGGGCCTTAGGGATGACAACCGGGTACCCTACCTTGAGAAAAGACCGGTTGCGTTCATGAGGGTCCCGGACGTAAAATTAGCACTTTCCTGCATACACTTGCTGCGGTGACCTCTCTCCCGACGATGCTCCATATGAAGGTTGTCATGTCTAGCGTCGTATGGAGCCTCTCGTCGGAAGAGTTAACAGGGCCCTATGTGGTAGAACCAACTGGATCAACCTGGGTCTACGATCCGAGTACTTTTGCAGGTTGTCCTCCCACTCATGAATGAGTTAATTGTCACAGCTGACACCTTACTGTCCGCTGGCACCGTACTGCCAAGTTCCGCTGGCATCTCACTGCCCGGCCCCTCACAGGGCCGTATTAATGATAAGAGGTGGAAACGGGTAAGGCCGTCCAGCCCTGTTTTGATGAAAAGCCAGGAAGTGGTGAGGCCCCAGCCCCGCTTCCTGGTGATGTCTCGAGTGGATGAAAGTGAAGATCTGAAACGTGTCAGCCCATTTATCCTCGAAAGAGTGATAAATGGAGCAGCGAAATCGGAAGTCTCAATAAGGAAACTGCGTGAAGGCACCATTATGATTCAGACCACGACTGACACACAGTCTTCAAATATAATGGCCATCTCCGAAATACCGTTGAGCAATACGACTCATATACCGGTGAAGGTGGAACCTCACAGGTTCCTCAATGTTTGCAAGGGAGTGGTCACTTGTTATGACCTCGACTGCGTAGGCATTGAGGATATCTGTGAGGAGCTTTCCCCTCAGCATGTCACCGAGGTCTACCGTATTATTACCAAAAAGAACCGACAAGAAAAGAAGACGGATACGTATATCCTCACATTTGCGACTCCTACCCTTCCGAAGGAGGTCCGAGCAGGCTTCCACGTGCTCAGGGTCCGGCCGTATGTCCCTAACCCTCGGCGCTGTTTTCAGTGCCAGGAATTTGGGCATACGAAGCTGCGATGCCGTGGTAAGCCAACCTGTGCGGATTGTGGACAGGAGGCTCACGAAACACCATGCGAGTCTCCTAAATACTGCGTCAACTGCAAGGGTCCGCATTCCGCCTGGTCTCGGGCCTGTCCAAAATGGAAGGTAGAGAAGAAAGTCCTGGAGATACAATCTGAAAAGAAGATCTCATATGCCCAGGCACGCAAGGAATACGTATCATGTCAAGCTCCGGTATTTCAAACTTCATATAGCCGGATTGTCAGTCAAAATATAAACTGTCCCAACTGCCATTGCGCAGTTAATATTGCTAAGGAGCCAACGCGACCAGTGCCATTGGTCTCTTCTCGAGACATTTATGTTGATTCCGCGCCAACTTCTGTGGCGCCTAAATTTTTAAAGGAGGCCAAACCGCCACAACGATCGTCTCCCCCACCTATACCCCCGAGGAGACCTCCTCGAGGAACTCCCCCGAGCCCACCTCGGGAACACCCCCGAGCCCGCCTCGGGGAACACCCCCGAGCCCGCCTCGGGAAACCCCCCCGGGCCCGCCTTGGGGCATTAAAACAAGGGCGGCCGTTGTTGAGCCTCTCACACCCACCTCTGGGTTTCCGGAGGTGGGGACGAGTTGCGGAACAGTTGAGGCCGCTAAGGCGAGTCCCACTGGTGCCTTGAAGAAGGACCAGCGAGAGACCGCCGAAAATTTTTTTATTAAAAAAGCGTCGAAGGCCTTAAAGCCTTCGAACAAGGATCAGACTACCCAGTCTCTCCAAAATAAGCCGAATCCTCTCCTGAAGCGAGAGGTACAGGAGAGACTGGGAAAGGCAAGAGGGCCTAAAAAGGGCCTCAACAAATTTTTATTCTTAAAGGATAGTGAAATGGATTGCGAGGATAATTAAATTTCATACTAATAACTTATGTCGCTACTACAATGGAATTGTAGGGTTTTTATGCTCGTGTAGAGGAAATTAAACTAATAATTTCTTCCCTGCATCCTTCCATATTGTGTTTGCAGGAGACCCACTTCCGCCCAACTGACAGCCCGATGCTTCGTGGGTACGATGTATATCGTACCGACAAGCCATTCTTCGATCGGGCTAGCGAGGTGTGGCTATACTTGCACGTAGCAATATATATAATAAGTCTATAAATATTGTATCTGATCTCCAAGTGATCGCTGTCAGAGTCTCCCTTCCTATAGAAGTAACTGTATGCTGCATCTACCTCCCACCAGGTGAACGTGTTTCAAAGAGGAGCCTAGAGGCCCTCTTTAAACAACTTCCCGCCCTCTATATTATCTTGGGGGACTTTAACGCACACAACCTGGTGTGGGGGTCTAATTATACAGACGCCCGCGGGAGGATGGTAGAGGATATTCTTGTCTCGGGAAACCTGGTGTTAATGAACACCGGGACCCAGACACACTTTTCCACCTTTAATGGTGTATCCTCTGCCATCGACCTAACTCTATGTAGCCCCGGGATCGCTGGCCACTTCCTCTGGGAGGTCCACTCGGATCTATGTGGCAGCGATCACTTTCCCATTTTGCTTTCGCTAATTGAAGACCCTCCCGGTATAGCACGTGCACCACAATGGGTGCTTAAACGTGCTGACTGGGATAAATTTCGCGAGCTCGCCGTATTTGTACAACCCCTTTCTCCGGACGTCGATGTTAATATTGCCCATTTTACTTCGACGGTCATCATGGCGGCGAGGGAATCTATCCCTAAATCCTCGCCAAACCCGCGCCACCATCCTGTTCCCTGGTGGAACGAGGAGTGTAGATTGGCCATTTCTGACCGTCGAAGAGCATTACGTCTCTTCCATCGGCGTCCTACCTTGGATAATCTAGAATCATTCCGGATTATGCGTGCTCGAGCTCGCCGTATCATTCGTGAAAGCAGAAGAGAGTCTTGGAGACAGTTTATAACTACCCTTACAATTTCCACTCCCACAACTAAGGTTTGGGACAATATTCGTAAATTACGTAGTAGCAAAAATACCATCAATAACATACCTGCCCTCATGTCAAATGGTACGCTTGTCTCCTCCCCTGTGGAGGTCGCCAATGTATTGGGCTCTATGTTCACCGCCATATCTAGCACTGCAAGCTACTCAAATGAGTTTGCAGCGCATAAGCGGAACATAGAGCGCCATTCTATTGACTTTGGTCAGAGTCAGGGGAGGATTACAACTCCCCCTTTACTTTAGATGAACTGACCTATGCCATGTCCCAGGCGGGTAGCACAGCTCCTGGCCCCGACGACATTAATTATGAAATGTTGCGCCAGTTACCCCCTGCTGGACGAGCATGTCTGTTGGACCTCTACAATAGTGTTTGGGAATCTCGTCAGTTCCCAACACTGTGGAGGCAAGCAACAATTATCCCTCTATATAAAAGTGGCAAGGAAAAATTAGAACCAACTAGTTATAGACCTATAGCCTTAACTAGTTGTGTATGCAAAATATTGGAAAAAATGATAAATAAACGATTAATATGGTATTTAGAATCCCGCAATCTACTATCAAATATTCAATGTGGTTTTCGCCGCAACCGATCTACGGTGGATCATCTCGTCCGTCTCGAGACGGCAGTTCGTGACGCCTTTCTCCATAAACAGCATCTTTTGGCAGTTTTCTTTGACTTGGAGAAAGCGTACGATACCACATGGCGGTACGGCATTTTAAAAACCCTTTTTAACTGGGGGTTCCGTGGGAACCTCCCTGTTTTTATAGCTAATTTTATGTCAGATAGACACTTCCGGGTAAGGTTAAACAACACCTTATCCGATGATTTTATTCAAGAAAATGGGGTGCCCCAGGGCAGTATTTTAAGCTGTGCGTTGTTCGCCATTGCAATAAATGGCATTGTGGACAACGTACACCTTCCTGTCCGTTCATGCCTCTTTGTGGATGACTACGCAATTTATTGTAGTTCATCGAGTCTCCACAGGGCTGAACGGCAGATACAACTCTCTGTCAACAATCTATGGTCGTGGGCATCGCGTAATGGCTTTCGCTTCTCTTCAGCCAAGACGACGGTCGTCCACTTCCATAGATTACGTGGAATACAACAAGTCCCCAGTATTTTAATGAATCACGTTGTTTTACCTGTCTCGGAGACCGTAAAGTTTCTGGGACTTTTATTTGATTTTAAATTAACCTGGATTCCCCACATCAAAGACCTGAAAGCGAGGTGCATAAAAGCACTCAACCTGCTTAAAGTGGTTAGCGGTCGGTCCTGGGGGGCTGATAGGGAAACCTTGATGCGCCTGTATAGGGCCTTGGTAAGATCGAAACTAGATTACGGTAGTTTTGTGTATGCATCAGCGAGACCTTCGGCGTTGAAGATGCTGGATAGTGTCCACCATGCTGGCATACGACTGGCTACTGGTGCATTTCGTACCAGTCCAGTCGTCAGCATCTCTGCCGACGCCGGTGAGCCCCCTCTCTCTTACCGGCGGTCCTATCTTCTGGCATCTTACGTTTCAAAACTTCACTGCATGCCGGAGCATGTTGCTTACCGACCTGTGTTTCATCCCCCTAACCGTGTCTTGTATGAAACCAAATGGCGTAGTACAAGGCCGGTTGGGATCAGGATGCTATCGGTATTCGACACGTGTGGGATAGTCCTGCCAAAGGCTATCCCCACATACCCAGGTCGAGTTTCTCCCTGGAAGATTCGCCTACCTCAATGCCATTATGATCTTGCCAAGTTCCCTAAAGCGACCACCCCGCCGATTATATATGAGAGGACATTTAATGAGCTCCTCTCCACTCGCTTTCAGGGCTTTGAGCGCATCTATACGGATGGCTCCAAGTGTGGGGCTTCCGTGGGATGCGCATTTGTTGTGGAGGGAAACAATTTTAAATTTGGTTTACCTGGTGAATCCAGTGTTTTTATGGCTGAATTATACGCCATTTTTAAATCTCTTGTGTTTTGTGTATCGTAAGTGTCACCGTTCTGTTCTCATCTGCACGGATTCCATGAGTGCTATGTTGGCATTGTCCACTCTCTACTCGTGGAATCCTCTCGTGCAGATGATTCACGAACAAATTTTAAAAATTTATTCATTAAGCACCCGGCTCGCCTTTTGCTGGATTCCTGGTCACGCTGGTCTTCCAGGAAATAAACTGGCGGACCAGGCGGCCAAGGAGGCAGCACGTATGCCTCCGGAGGCGAGTTTGGGTGTCATGTTTTTAGATCTAAAGGGTTATGTTCGGCGTGGAGTCTTACGCACCTGGCACGAGCAGTGGGTCTCGACCCCTGCTCAGAACAAGCTGCGGTCCATCAGGGACGGTGTGTCGCGATGGCCCTCTTCTATACGAAAGTCTAGAAGAGAGGAGGTTATCGTGACGAGACTCCGCGTCGGGCATACTGCATTGACCCATAGTTTTTTACTAAGAGGGGATCCACCTCCAGTGTGTGAGTTTTGTGATACTCCCCTTAGTGTGCATCACATTTTGGTGGAGTGTCGCAAACTAGCCCCTATCCGTCTGGCTCTTGATTTTAAAGGTGACTTACGTTTTTTATTACGCGATAGTGCGGATGGAGTTATTTGTTTACTCCGTTTTATACGCCAGGCGGATCTTTTTAATGCCATTTGAGTCACTTTTATAAAGTGGCTCTTTTGGATAATATCTCATATTGAGATCTTTTTAACAGTTTTATTACAATTTAACATGTTGTTTTGTCTTTTTAACGTATTATCATTTTAACATATTTTGTCTTTTTAACGTGTTATATTTTAATATGTTTGTTTTGTCTTTTTATTGGAGTGATACACTTGTGGTTTTTTTTAGCAGGTGTATCACTTAATTTATACCATGAATCCATTTGAGCACTCCTATGGAGTGTCTCAGATGGTGAATGTTTTATCTCTTTCCCCTATGGGGATTTTATTATGGTTTTAATATATTTCAAGGCCCTAATGACCTAGATGTGTCGATGGGCCTTTAAACCACAATAATAATAATAATAATAATTATCATTCAGCATGACTGAGATTTGAACGAATCAATGAGGATGAGTAGACTATTATCTTACTACCCGTTCGGTTTATACGCTAATGTGTAATGGTGAGATGAAATGAAGGATCTACAGTTTAACGTGGAATCCGAACCACGGTGGTGGTCTAGCATTCCCCCACATTCACAAGATATCCTGAAGGAAGGGTTTTTTTGGGAAAATATGTGTTATTACTTGTAAAATCACAGAAATTAGAGGAAGTGAACCCACATTTGCGTAGAGGGAGAGTTGAAAAAACCCATACTCTGTACATCCTAACTGAAAAAAACATATTTCGATTGATTTGATTAATCCTAGAAATGGTTGTAATAAACATACCTTCAAAGTTTATTAGTGCCGTCTTACTCTTTTTGGAAATGCCCTGGTAGACTAGGAGTAAGTCGGCTTTGGAGAGCTCCTTCAGCTGAGCGTCGGTAAGTAGTGAAAATCGAGCCGGTAACCACACGTTATATTTGTTCTCCAACAAGGCGAGAACTCTACGCCCGTATCTAGTCGTCACACCTTTTATATTAGTGATATAATAACCATGGCCTATCTCTAAATCTGTCAGCTTCCTTGACACTATCTCACTCGAACCGATTGCTGACAAAAGCGCTGCTGAGTATTCACTAGACATTCTTGATGATGTTGTTTAGAATATAAAGATTTAAAAGATAATGGATTCTACTTAAAGGGGTAACTCAATATATAGAAGTAAACTACTCCTCTCTTCAGGAGGCGGCGCAAAAAGGGTTTGAACTCTCTTAGCTCCTCCCTCGAGTCATTTACTAAAGTCCCCCTCTTGTTAAATTCTCACAGACCATTTCCTTTCAAAATGAATCTGAGACACAGATGTTAACTTCCTGAGACGTTCAAAAGCGAAACAGATGTTAACTTCCTGAGTTAAAGCACTCTCACGGTTAGGGGAGCAGAGCCGGCCGACTAATTCGCAGGAAAACATTTTTCACTTGTCACCCACCGAGTAGGGAAAGAACAAGAGGGGGACTGAGCTGGCAGGAAACCATTCTTCATTTGTCACCCCCGGAAAGAAGGACCTTTTTCTCAACTCGGGTTTAGAGAAGCCTGAATCATAACACTAGGATTAAAGGTTAACCCTTTTTGGTTCATGGGAAATCTTAACCTCATTATAACAAGATTCTTTATCTCAACCAATCATACCAGCCTTTCTCTAATGTCCCGCCTCCCAGCTCAACGTACCCGCGAATCCACGTTGCGGGAGGGGGGAATCCCTGGAACACGCGAGCCAACGGTGCGGGAGGGAAAGGGGTGAGGGGAGGGGGGACTTCCGTTATGATAGTTGATATTCTGTCTTACTCTAGCAAAAACACATTTTAAAATATTAGCTATTACTACACATTTGTTTTTTGTCACCACGTCTTACTATCCGTCCACTGATCAGGTTATACATAAAATGCCAAAGGTTTCAAACCAAATCTCAGACAGTCCATGGAGTAGAGCAATAGGGACACACATACAACCCCCTTTATTATTTATTAATATTTCAACACATGTTAATTTGAGCCAATATTGTATCAATGATCCGTAGCCACAAATTTTGATAGATCCGATTTATCTTAAAAAGGAATACACTTTTTGATTGTAGTGGAGCATTGACTTCATTAAGATGGGGATGCAGCTAAAATAAGCAAGTATATTCTTAGTAATATTGATCATACCTCATTTAAAAATAGAGCAGGCATACTAAACTAAAAGATGATATTCCACAATAGTTTGTGTTTTGAGTTCAACAGTGATGAATAAACTGACTGTATTATTGGTAGATTCAATCAAATATTATCGAGTTCACTTTACACTTTCAAAATTTTTACAAAATAACATCAGCATCATCATTCTTTACTGCTTTCAGTATTCAGGCGTGTCATTCTTGTAAAACACCTCCATCTTTCGTTGTCCTTCCATCATTCCTCCAACAAAATGTGGGAAAAGATTGGATCATTCACATGTTTAACATGTTAGTTTATGCATCTTATAATAATTAGCAACTTGCTTATGAATAACATTCTGGCATCTGACTTCAGTGTTTTAAAGGTCGAAAGCTAAATCATTTACATTTTTATAATGTCAGCTGAACTAAACACTTAGTGATGTGGAAAACATTTTTGCATTGGAAAAAAACATTGTAAATACATTATACATTTTAAATTGAAACAAGTAGGACTTGACATAACCACATGGTTATTAACTGGTTCATTTTTTAAGAGATTATTAAAACAAGATAATAAAAGTAAAAACATGTTAGTCTAGTTCGAAGATGACCCTTGTCAAAAGGAACTTTAGCTAGGCTAATTCTTATTGCCTTATTTTTTGTAGAGTTTCTGCGCTTGGATTTTAATAGGGTCAGTTGAATCTGAGGACAAGGACTGCTTCCCAGTTAATATTCTATTTACATTAGTGATCCATGTGTGGATCATCATTTTCAAAACAAGCTTTATTGTTAATGTTTTCACATCATGTCTTGTACATGTTAATGAAGAAAAGTCCACTTCCTGCTCAATGAACTTAGAAAGTATATGAGCTATATTTACCTTATGACAGTTTTGGGGTAGTTGGTTTTGTATTTTCATCACAATGTCTTCACAAATTAAAACAAATGCTGTGTTTGGGAGGCATAATGCCTTTGGTGAATAACGCCTTCAAATTATAAATTCATGCTGTGGTTGCTCTTTTTGTGACATTAGGTCTCCCTTGCATGTTTCACAATTCTTTGTGAGTGTAAATATTTTCTTAGAAATGAAACCTGTTATATATGTTTGTGTTGCTGTGCTGATCCTACTTTGTGGAGAAACAACTTCCTTGCGTGGGACAGTTGTATGAAAATCTGCAGGCACATCATCTAGAAGAAAGCTCGTCAAGGAGTCTAGTGCTCCTTCTGTGTCATCAACTTCACAGTTAAAGTCGAGAGAATTTGATGACATGAAATTAGTTATAATAAGGTTATTGAAAGAGGAAATAAATGATGTGCTGTTAGGCTAGAAAAGTGGTAGATGTAACACAATGTAAATCCTATCATAAATATGCAGAAAGTTTAGCATGTAATTAGCATATGTGAAGAAAAAAAATCCATACAAAAAGTAAGGATAAAGCTTAATATTAACATTTTTGCTTTCATATACACAAATTCTTTTACATTTGTTACATTAGGGAGGTACACATAGTACATCGATTATTCTTTTGAATTCAGATTTGTCTCAGTAAATGGTTCCAAAACAATTATATAATCATAATATCAGCTTAGATTAAACCAGTATTTCAATAAAATTCCGATTCCCAATTTCCGACTAAAAAAAGTTGTAGCTTTATTCTACCTAATCACTGGACATGATTGTTTAGCTGCAAATAAACTTAACATGTATACCTCACCCCAATGCACCCTGTGTAAACAACCACAGGGTGGCTACAAAACATATTTTACAAAATTCCCTGACTACCTTTTCCCAGTTTTAATGGTGGACGCTGACTTGTTTTATTTATTATTGATCACATATTAAAAAAAATTTGTATCTACCAAGCAAACAGGTTTATCAGTTATTTAAAATATTAGAATGTTATTTTATTTAGATATTATTAACTTTTGTTTTTGTGTAGTTGCAAAATTAATGGGACATTTTAGACAATTTTTAATTCCCTGACTTTTCCTTATTTTTAGTTAAATACCATGACATTTCCCTGCCATCCGAAAATTCCCTGACTTTTCCGGGTTTTCCCTGTCTCTAGCTAACATGTACCAGATACGATCATGAATGGGGAGACCACTTGCAACAATGCCAAGCAATAACCAAAATACAGGATGAAATACCAACCCGACTAACAAAATACTATTGGGACACTAGGCGGAAAATGGAAGGAATCCAAGATCCGGAGCATTAGCAAACAACTTACATTAACTAACAATTATTTACATATTTATAATCTCTCTCTCTCTCTGTATGTGTGTGTGTATGTATGTATGTATATATATATATATAAAGATTACTAATTAAACTTATTTTCTTGATTGAATATATGCACATATTTACACTTTACAAAGAGCTGTTTACACAGGCTTTCAGTATGAAAGAACTTCTTCAGCTCTTGAAAAAAAAATCATAAATAACATTTTAAAAATCAATGGCAGTTACTTCAAGGAGCTGTGTCCATTACCACATTATTTAACATTATGGCAAATAACACACATTAAAAATGCATTATTTGCTGATGAGCTAATTTGAACATCGGCAAAACACAACCAAGGATAATGACATGCTAGTCAAAACAATAAAAACAAACTATGAAATCTTTACCCTGTTTCATCAAATAACATCAATCACAATAAGTTTAAATAATGAAAATAGAGAATTAAATGAATGTTACAAGTACCTTGGAGGAAACTCTGATACAATATTAAAATGAAAATAACATAAAAATAATGGTGGAAAAATGCAACAAAATATTAGCTCGAAGTGGGATGTTCTACATCAGAATTAAATACCACATTCAAAACACATATCACTCTATTGCACAATATGGGAGTTAAATGCACCTCAGTCACATCTTAAAATACTATATAACAAATCTAAAATCAAACCATGAGAGTAATTACAGGAGCAGTTCGCACCACACCCACCATAGCATCACAAGCATACACCAAGAATTCCTCACAAGAAAAGAAGTCTCGTTCTATAAGAGAAATTAAAGACACTTTAATCATTGGGGGACATATAAATAATCACCAAGAATCCCTAAATCGATGTATCTAAACAGGCAAACAGCTGCAACAAAACTATAATATCAATGTTGGGAAAATATACCATTAATATACCTTATTAGCCAAATATTAATTGAACCTAAAGTTGAGTTGGTAGAACAAATTATAAAACCAAAAACCAAACTATTCTCCTTGTATACTGTATTCCTGTTAGACCAAACTCAACTAATGTTGACAAAAGATTGGGGCCCGTTAAATTTGCTTGAATACAACTATTCTACCATGTAAGATCCTTTCAGAAAGCAGTAATTCTCAATGACTATAAGTCAGCAATACAAGCAGTGGTAATCAATGCTCCTATGATTAGGAAAATATTTGACATACATCAAGCCATAAACCAACTTTAAGGCCTACACAAGATTATACATTTCCAGAGGATTGCATAACACTGAAAAAAAGAAAGCACAACTATTCCAGAGACCAGCCTCAAAGAAATAACATTCCATACTTCAAAACTTATAATTACTAAAGCTGTTAAAGCAAGCATGGTTAAAGTCAGGTTCATATTTTTTCTAAACTATTTAAAACATCTCAATAGAAATACTTGAATATGTGGCGGCTTTCTATAAAACTTTTTGTAAAATTTATTTTGGCTAGGTTACTTCTTGTTGCCTACTTTCTGATATTTATTACAAAGTTTCTGGCTTGAATCTTAATAGGATCCGTCGAATAAGTTGACAAGGATTGTTTTCCTGCTAAAATTCTGTTAACATTTGATATCCATGCATAGATAATCAATTTTATAACAAGCTTAATCGTTAATGTCTCTACATCATGTCTGGGACAAGTTAATAAAGAAAAGTCCACTTCTTCCAAGATAAACTTTGATAATATCTTAGATATATTAATTTTGTGACAACCCCATGCGGGACGGGGTTTAGAATAGTCCCGCAGTAACAACCCCTGCTTGTCGTAAGAAGCGACTAAAAGGGGAGGCTTCTGTGCAGGACGTACCTCGTGTGGGACAAACCTATCCTATATCTTTCCTTTCACATCATTTTCTTCTTCCTTCACTTCCCCCTTTTTTCACTCTTTCCCCTTCGCTTTATCTATCCTTACCTTTTTCTTCATTACCCCCACCGTTCATCCTGCGCAGAGGCCTTTGGCCTTTCCGTTGACGACCTTGGCAACTAACCCGGCTCTTCTCTGTTTATTATTGGATACCACTGCCTTGAGCTCCTAAATGAAAGTGAGCAGGTTGCAATACCTTAGTAGAAGGGCCTTAGGGATGACAATAACTGGGTACTCTACTTTGGGAAAAGATCGGTTGCGTTCATGAGGGCCCGGACGTAAAATTGGCACTTTCCTACACCCACTTGCTGCGACGACCTCTGTCTCGGCGATGCTCTATGCGAAGGTTGTCATGTCTAGCGTCTTATATAGCCTCTCGTCGGGACAGTTAACAGGGTCATATGTGGTAGTACCAACTTGGATCACCCTGGGTCTACGATCCGAGTACTGTGTAGGTTGTCCCCAATTACGGCATGGCCGATAATTTTGTCGCCGCTGGCATCGTACTGCCAAACCCTGCTGGCAACTCACTGCCCGGCCCCTCACAGGGCCGTAATATTGATAAGAGGCGGAAACGGGTAAGGCCGTCCAGCCCTGTTTTGATAAAAATCCAGGAAGTGGTGAGGCCCCAGCCCCGCTTCCTGGTGATGTCTCGTGTGAATGAAAGTGAAGGCCTGAAACGTGTCAGCCCATTTATCCTCGAAAGAGTGATAAATGGAGCAGCGAAATCGGAAGTCTCAATAAGGAAACTGCGTGATGGCACCATCATGATTCAGACCACGACTGACACACAGTCTTCAAATATAATGGCCATCTCCGAAATACCGTTGAGCAATACGGCTCATATACCGGTGAAGGTGGAACCTCACAGGTTCCTCAATGTTTGCAAGGGAGTGGTCACTTGTTATGACCTCGACTGCATAGGCATTGAGGATATCTGTGAGGAGCTTTCCCCTCAGCACGTCACCGAAGTGTACCGTATCATTACCAAAAATAACGGACAAGAGAAAAAGACGGATACATATATCCTCACCTTTGCGACTCCCATCCTCCCAAAGGAGGTTCGAGCGGGCTTCCATGTGCTCAGAGTCAGGCCATACGTTCCAAATCCTCGGCGCTGCTTTCAGTGCCAGGAATTTGGGCATACGAAGCTGAGATGCCGTGGAAGGCCAACCTGTGCGGATTGCGGACAGGAGGCTCACGATACACCGTGTGAGTCTCCTAAGTTCTGCATCAACTGCAAGGGTCCGCATTCTGCTTGGTCTCGGACCTGTCCGAAATGGAGGGTGGAGAAAAAAGTCCTGGAGATCCAATGTGAAAAGAAGATCCCTTATGCCCAGGCCCGCAAGGAATATGTATCCAGTCAAATTCCGGTATTTCAGATATCATATAGCCAAGCTGTAAGCCAGAACATAAATTGCCCCAACTGCTATTGCGCAGTTAATATTGCCGATACGCCTACACGACCTGTGCCACTCGTCTCTACTCGAGACACTCAAAGACAACCAGCGCCATCTATGGTGGTGCCAAAATTAGTACAAGGGGCGACGCCCCCGCCGAGGTTACCTCCACCACCTTTACCCCCTATGAGGCCACCTCGCGGGAGCGCCCTCGGGCCCTCCTGGGGGGACCCCACCGAGCCTTCCTCGTGGGCCCCCTCCGAGCCCTCCTCGAGGGGCCCCGCCGGGCCCCGCTCGAGGAACGCCCCCGAGCCCTCCTCGGGTCCTAAACCATGTGCGACCGTTGTCGAACCGCTCAACCCCGCCTCAGGAACTCCGGAGGTCGGGATGAGTGGTGGTACAGGTGAGGTCGCAAAGGCGATTCCCACTGGTGCCTTGAGTAAGGACCAGCAATGGACCGCCGAAAAAATTATTTTAAAAAAAGCGTCGAAGGCTTTGACAAAGCCTTCGCGTAAGGATTCCCCGACCCAGTCTCTACAGGACAAACCAAAGCCTCTCCTGAAGCGGGAGGTCCAAGAGAGATTGGGAAAAGCAAGAGGACCTAAAAAAGTCCTCAATAAATTTTTATTTTTAAAAGATAGTGTTATGGATTGTGAGGATAAATAATTAAATTATATATTAATAAATAATGTCGCTACTCCAATGGAATTGTAGGGTTTCTATGCTCGTGTAGAGGAAATTAAACTACTAATTTCTTCCCTGCATCCTCTCATCTTGTGTTTGCAGGAAACCCACTTCCGCCCAACTGACAACCCGATGCTTCGTGGGTACGATGTATATCGTACCGACAAGCCACTCTTTGATCGGGCTAACGGAGGTGTGGCTATATTTGCACGTAGCAACATATATCATAAGTTTATAAATATTGTCTCTGATCTCCAAGTGATCGCTGTCAGAGTCTCCCTTCCTATGGAGGTAACCGTATGCTGCATTTACCTCCCACCAGGTGAACGTGTTTCCAAGAGGACTCTAGAGGCCCTCTTTATACAAATTCTCGCCCCCTATATCATCTTGGGGGACTTTAACGCGCATAACCTGGTGTGGGGGTCTAATTTTACAAACACCCGCGGAGGATGGTAGAGGATATTCTTGTCTCGGGAAACCTGGTGTTAATGAACACCGGGACCCAGACACACTTCTCCACCTTTAATGGTGTATCCTCTGCCATCGACCTAGCTCTATGTAGCCCCGGGATTGCTGCTCACTTCCTTTGGGAGGTTCACTCGGACCTATGTGGCAGCGATCACTTTCCAATTCTGCTTTCACAAATTCAAGATCCCCCCAGTAGAGCACGGTTCCCCCAATGGGTTCTTAAACGTGCCGACTGGGATAAATTCCGCGAGCTCGCCGTTTTCCACGAATCCCCTTCTTCTGACGTCGATGTAAAGACTGGGTATTTTACTTCGACGGTCATCGCGGCGGCGAGGGCCTCCATCCCTAAATCCTCGCTAAATCCACGCCACCGTCCCGTTCCCTGGTGAAGCGAGGAGTGTCGGTTGGCTATTTCTGACCGTCGAAGGGCCCTACGTCTTTTTCACCGACGTCCTACTCTGGAGAAATCTGGAGTCATTCCGGATTCTACGTGCTCGAGCTCGCCGTGTCATTCGTGAAAGTAGAAGAGAGTCTTGGAGAAAATTTATTTCAACCCTTACAATATCCACTCCCACAACTAAGGTTTGGGATAATATCCGTAAATTACGTAATAGCAACAATTCCAACAAAAATATACCTGCCCTTATGTCTAACGGTTCACTTCTCTCCTCCCCTGTGGAGGTCGTAAATGTATTGGGCTCGATGTTCGCCGCTATTTCTAGCACTGCGAGCTACACTAACGAGTTCGCAGTTCATAAGAGGAATATCGAGCGCCATGCTATTGACTTTGGCCAAAGTCGGGGGAGGATTATAACTCCCCCTTTACCAAAGATGAACTGACCTACGCCCTGTCCCAGGCCGGCAGCACAGCCTCTGGTCCAGACGACATTCATTACGAGATGTTGCGTCAGCTGCCCCCTGCCGGACAGGCATTTCTTTTAGACCTCTACAATAGTGTTTGGGAATCTCATCAGTTCCCCTCACTATGGAGGCAAGCAACCGTTATACCTATATATAATATTGGCAAGGATAAATTAGAGCCATCTAGCTATAGACCGATAGCTTTAACTAGTTGTGTATGTAAAATATTAGAAAAAATAATTATTAAGCGACTTATATGGTATTTAGAATCCCGCAATCTGCTATCTAATATTCAATGTGTTTTTCGCCGTAACCGATCCACGGTGGATGACCTTGTCTGTCTAGAGACGGCTATTCGTGACGCTTTTCTCCATAAGCAGCATCTTCTGGCTGTCTTCTTCGATCTGGAGAAAGCGTACGATACCACCTGGCGGAACGGCATTTTTAAAAGCCTTTTTAATTGGGGGTTTCGAGGAAACCTTCCTTCTTTTATATCTAATTTTATGTCGGATACACTTCCGGGTAAGGTTGAATAATACCTTATCCAATGATTTTATTCAAGAAAATGGGGTGCCTCAGGGTAGTATTCTGAGCTGTACGTTGTTCGATATCGCGATAAATAGTATTGTGGACAACCTGCGCTCACCTGTTCGTTCATGCCTTTTTGTGGATGACTACGCAATTTATTGCAGTTCATCAAGTCTCCACAGGGCTGAACGACAGATACAACTCGCTGTAAACAATCTATGGTTGTGGGCATCTCGTAATGGCTTTCGTTTCTCTGCGGCCAAGACGAATGTCGTCCATTTCCATAGATTAAGCGGAATACAGCCAGCCCCCAATATTTTAATGAACAACGTTGTTTTACCTGTCTCCGAGACCGTAAGGTTCCTGGGACTTTTATTCGATTTTAAACTAACTTGGATCCCCCACATCAAAGACCTGAAAGCGATGTGTATCAAGGCATTGAATTTGCTCAAAGTTGTTAGCGTTCGGTCCAGGGGTGCTGATAGGGAAACCTTGATGCGCCTGTATAGGGCCTCGGTCAGATCTAAACTAGATTACGGCAGTTTTGTGTATGGCTCAGCTAGACCCTCGGCGTTAAAGATTCTAGATAGTGTCCACCGTGCTGGCATTCGACTGGCTACTGGTGCCTTTCGTACCAGTCCAGTCGTCAGCATCTGTGCCGACGCCGGTGAGCCGCCTCTTTCTTACCGGCGGTCCTATCTTCTGGCATCTTACGTGTCGAAACTTCATTGCATGGCGCAGCATGTTGCCTATCGTCCTGTGTTTCATCCCCTAACCGTGTCTTGTATGAAACCAAATGGCGTAGTACAAGGCCGGTTGGGATCAGGATGCTTTCGGTTTTCGACACGTGTGGGATAGTTTTGCCAAAGGCTATCCCCACATCCCCAGGTCGTGTTTCTCCCTGGAAGATACGCCCTCCGAAATGCCATTTTGATCTTGCCAAGTTCCCTAAAGCGACCACCCCAAACTTTGTATATGAGAGGACCTTTAATGAGCTCCTCTCCACTCGCTTTCACGGATTCGAGCGCATCTATACTGACGGCTCTAAATCTGGAGCCTCCGTGGGATGTGCTTTTGTTGTGGAAGGATCCAATTTTAAATTTGGTTTACCTAAAGAAACCAGTGTGTTTACGGTTGAATTATATGCCATTTTTAAATCTTTGTGTTTTGTTTACCGAAGTAGTCACCGTTCTGTCCTCATCTGCACGGATTCCATGAGTGCTCTGTTGGCATTGTCCACTCTCTACTCCTGGAATCCCCTCGTGCAGATGATACATGAGCAAATTTTAAAAATTGATTCATTAAGCACCCGGCTCGCCTTTTGCTGGATTCCTGGTCACGCTGGTCTTCCAGGAAATGAACTGGCGGACCAGGCAGCCAAGGAGGCAGCACGCCTGCCTCCGGAGGCGAGTCTGGGTGTCATGTTTTTAGATCTAAAGGGTTATGTTTGGCGTGGAGTCTTACGCACCTGGCACGAGCAGTGGGTCTCGACCCCTGCTCAGAACAAGCTGCGGTCCATCAGGGACGGTGTGTCGCGATGGCCCTCTTCTATACGAAAGTCTAGAAGAGAGGAGGTCATCGTGACGAGACTCCGCGTCGGGCATACTTCATTGACCCATAGTTTTTTACTAAGAGGGGATCCACCTCCAGTGTGTGAGTTTTGTGATACTCCCCTTAGTGTGCATCACATTTTGGTGGAGTGTCGCAAACTAGCCCCTATCCGTCTGGCTTTTGATTTTAAAGGTGACTTACGTTTTTTATTACACGATAGTGCGGATGGAGTTATTTGTTTACTCCGTTTTATACTCCAGGCGGATCTTTTTAATGCCATTTGAGTCACTTTTATAAAGTGGCTCTTTTGGATATTATCTCATATTGAGATCTTTTTAACAGTTTTATTACAATTTAACATGTTGTTTTTTCTTTTTAACGTATTATCATTTTAACATGTTTTGTCTTTTTAACGTGTTATATTTTAATATGTTTGTTTTGTCTTTTTATTGGAGTGATACACTTGTGGGTTTTTTAGCAGGTGTA
Source organism: Timema cristinae (assembly GCA_039000515.1). Lineage (NCBI taxonomy): Eukaryota > Metazoa > Arthropoda > Insecta > Phasmatodea > Timematidae > Timema > Timema cristinae. The sequence goes on from JBCFYV010000236.1 coordinate 95,311, forward strand.
TCACTTAATTTATACCAAGAGCCCATTTGAGCACTACTATGGAGTGTCTCAGATGGTGAATGTTTTATCTCTTTCCCCAATGGGGATTTTATTATGTTTTTCATATATTTCAAGGCCCTAATGACCTCGATGTGCCGATGGGCCTTTAAACAATAATAATAATAATAATAATTTTGTGATAGTTTTGGGCAATTTATTTTGTATTGTCATTACAATGTCTTCACAAATTAATACAAAGCCTGTGTGTGGAAGGCATAATGCCTTTGGTGAATAGCGTATAGCCTCAATGAATTCGTGCTGTGGTTGCTCTTGTTGAGACATTAGTTCCCCCCTGCATGTTTCACAATCTTTTGTTAATGCAAATATTTTCTTTGAAATAAAACCGGTTACATATGTATGTGGTGCCACGGCGATCCTACTTTGCGGAGCAACAACTTCCTTGCATAAGAACATGTTTCAGAACTCTGTGGAGAATCTGCAAGCACATCATCTTGAATAAAACTTCTCAGGGAGTCTAATGCCCCTTCTGTGTCATCCTCTTCGTAGTTAAAACCAAGAGAGTTTGACGACATAAAATTTGTAATGATTAGGGATTTTAAAGAAGAAATAAATGAAATGCTGCTGGGATTTACATTGCGTGCACCGTGGCTTCGTATACACCCAAAAAAGTTTTCAACCGGGTCTTGATTCAAGTTTCTTAGGCTGACAAATTTAAAACCTTGCTCAAATAAATGTGTTGAAAGGTATCGAAATCCACGGAGTGTAGAAACCCAATGTTTCAAGCTCGGTGGAGTGGATTCACGGCTTGTCTCTGGACATTTATAAGACATTGAGGTTAGCACCTTTATAGCAATTTTCCAAAATTCCTCGTGCTCGGACTTCTTTGTGACAGCACATCTCAATTTCTTACCCTTGATTGGCACTGCACTGCTCCCATTAACACTATCAAAGAGACGATCCATAAAAAGAAGCATGTCAGCCGTGTCTTCTGCTTCAGGTGTAAGATGCTCTGGCGAGATAGTCACACCTACTAAAAGAAATGTATGTTGTCACAACAATTTCAGTTAAGATAATCATCAGTAAAATCAAATGATGTGAGTTAGTCCAAATTTGATGTCAAAAATATTTGAATGAACTTAATTTAAACACACTTTTAAAATCATATAAAAACACTGTACCCATGTGACAGTACAATAAAAGAAATACATCATACATTGCATTTACTACAAACCTTGGAAAACAAATAACCTTACAATGGATACCATCTCGTGTAGGTATTGAAGGAAATGAAGAAACTTGATATCTTAGCAACGTAAGTTGCCCATGTTAAGCAAATAAAAACAAAAAATATGACATCATTCTGTCACAATGCGTCTAGAACTTATTTAAGACTAAACAAATGGAATAATTCAGAAATTACTGTGTAGGCAAAAATGGAACATAATTATTGAAGATAAAAATCTGATTCTAGATTTTTTACAAAGAAAGCTGTAGCCCTATTCCGATTAACCAAGGGATATGATTGTTTAGCTGTACATCTACATTACTTTTTTTAAGCACCCCATCTTACAACTTACTACCCGTCCGGGTAATATGCTTATGTGTTATGGATGAGAAAGGATGAATTTAAATAAAGTTCACTTGCATTTGCATAGAGAGTGAAAAACAATATTTTTTTAATCCTCAGTGCACCAGAACGGGTTTGACTCGTTAGTTCACTCAGCCACTGAAGCGGGTTACATAGACTAAAGATTTATACCTCACTCCAATGTACCCTGTGTAAATTACCAGATACTATCATGAATGGAGACCACTTGCATCAGTGCTAAGCACAGTAGAATACAAGAGACCAACCCAACTAACAATATACTATTGGGACACGAGATGAAGAATGAAAGGAATCCGAGATCCGTAGCATTAGAAAACAAAAACATTTAAAATTTTACTTATATAACAGGAATGCTTTGTGCCTTTAAGCTTTATGAAGGGAGTGTATAAAAAAATCATATTAGTTGTACACATAAACATCTACATTGAAACTTATAATTTCTTTAACGCAAAGTGCTCAACATTTTTTTGTATCTTTTGATAACTGTTTTTTTTTATTTCAGTTTGGCTTATGCAAACTTTTGGACTAATGAAGTTTGGACTAACAGGGTTTTAACATACTTTCTTATTATGGAACATTCAGAAGAATTTGCAGCTATAAAAAATACTTACCAGACCATTGTGCAAGCCTCCTCATGATGGATGATACCCTCTGGCTAAATACTTGAGTACAACATTTAACTTTCATTTGTTTTATTTTCCCAGGAAGAACATGTTCATCCGTAAGCTTGGGGCACATTCTCCTGTCATCATCTTCAATTCTATCTAGCTTGTAGAATTGTACTATATGATCCCACTTGGCAATTTTCCTCTTATTTTTCTCAGTAAACAAAAGGTTTTTAATCAGCAGATTATTTCTGATACTTTTCATCAGATGGGGGGGATCAAACAGTGGAACAATGTCAACACCATCAATCAAAAATCCATTGCTGCGGTTTTCTTTGTGTTGTCTCATGAAGAATTCGTTGGTTTCTTTCTTCAAATAGTTCAGTGCTGACACATTTGTTGATCCTTGGTCACAAACAGTGGCAATCACTTTAAGTCCTACTTTGAGCGAACATCGAATGGTCTCTCTAATGCATCTAACCAAGTCATGGGTTTTTATTGTGCTCTGCACAAGGTTGTATGAAATAGGTTGTTTCCACTTCCTATGTATTCCTCTTAACATAAATACTATTGCATGGTCTGAAAATATTGGTTTTCTGTTGCCACCACCCAAATCCTCAAATCCCTCAATTACATCATCACATGCCTTATAAGTGAGACCAGGTGATATAGGGACATTTCATCAAAAATTAGAGTAAAATATTTATCGCGTGGCTTCATTTTAGAAACAGTTTCTTTCAGGTGCTTGAAAATTTGGTCATTCAATCGAGCCTTGAATGGAACTTTCCTCAACAACCGCATAATTGATTTTTTACTCGGTAAAGCAAAAATCTTTGAAAGCAAGCGGTAACCTTTACCACTTTGTTTAAAAAGTGATAAACTTAAAATTTTATCTTCGGTTGAGAATCTATATCCTTTAGGATGCTTGTTTTGATTTCTTATTTGAGATTCTATAAATGTCCGGGTTGTTGAATTTAATTTTGAAATGAATTTTCCAAACTTTACTGTGTCCACACATTTCTGGGCTGCTGTCAATCTTTGTTTGAATGACAAACATCTTCTAGATAACCGAGAATTTTTTTTGTTTTGTAGCTGAGTGGCCACACTGTAAATATAGTGAGCTTTTGGTGTTAGGTGTCTTGCTCGAGACACATTGACTCTGCCTAATAAGCCTTTCTTCTTTCTCACTAAAAACAAAACAAAATTAAAATCAATTAGTATAAACATAAAATAACAAGAATAAACAAAAATATGATTAAATGCCAAAGTGTGGAATGGAGAGAGGAAAATCTAAATTTTTAAAGATAAAAAGCAGATGGTACGCAAAAAATTGTTCAAATAAGACCCTCTCTTTTTATAGGAAATAACAAATGATTTAACACCATCATTCCACTAAAAAGGATACAACCACCTCAGTGTTATTATTATTATTATTATTATTATTATTGTGGTTTGGAGGCCCATCGACACATCTAGGTCATTAGGGCCTTGAAATATATTTAAAACATAATAAAATCCCCATAGGGGAAAGATATAATCATTCACCACCTGAGACACTTCATAGGAGTGCTCAAATGGCCTCAAAGTACAATTGAGTGAAACACCTGCTAAAAAAAAACCACAGGTGTATCACTCTAAGAAAAAACAAAACAAACATATTAAAAAAAATATATTAGTTAAAAAGACAAAACTAACATGTTTTAAAAAAATTATTTTATTAAGTTTGTTAAAATGGATAAAAAGACAAATAAACACATTAAAGTATACTAAAATGTTAAAAAAGGGGCTCATATGAATAAAATCCAGATGAGCCACTTTATAAAAGTGACTCAAATGGGACTAAAAAGATTCGCCTGGCGTATAAAATGGAGTAAACAAATAACTCCTTCAGCGCTGTCGCGTAATAAAAAAACGAAGGCACCTTTAAAACAAGGGCCAGGCGAATAGGGGGATATCTGCGACACTCCACCAAAATGTGGTGCACACTAAAGGGAGCATCGCAAATTCACACATTGGAGGTGGATCCCCTCTGAGTAAAAAACCGTGGTTAGAAATGTATGCCCGACGCGAGTCTCTCACGATGACCTCCTCTCTTCTAGACTTTCGTATAGAAGAGGGCCATCGCGACACACCGCCCCGATACCCAGCTTGTTCTGACGGGGGGCGGACCCCC